>JAOSBM010000004.1:11416607-11443562 GCA_027568955.1 Erythroxylum tenue
GTAAGTAATTTAGACGGTAACTTTTGTGAGTAACCTAAGATGGTCTCACCTTGATTTGTTTTGTTTATTATTGAATTGAATTTGATAATGATGAATATGTACTGAATTGTGTACTGATTCCGGACATGAAGGTCCGAGGTATTGATTGATGAATGTGATATTGAAGTGCTACATGCTTTGCATAAAATGTCTGAAATGACTTTGTTTTGTTTTAAAACTGTTGAGTTCTAGTTGTGGGTAAATAGACATGCCTAGAAGGGTCTGCAGCTGCTCTTGTGACACTTTGGTGTCGAGACTTCGGTCTCTCCTATATAAGTCCCGTTACCTGCCTCTGTAAATGGATTTGTAGTCCTCTGATTTTGTAATTTGATATATGTTTGATTCTAACATAAACAAAAATTGAATTATGATTCTGAAGGGTTTATACCTTCTTATGATATTCAGTTTTGATAAGTATAAAAATCTGCTCTGAAATGCATTATGTCTAATTTAATGTTAGGCAATCTTTTAATGCATGCTTATGCTGTTATATGATTCTGTATGATGAATTGTCACTTCATGTATAGTTTAGTTATTACTCACTAAGCTATATGCTTAGCACGGTGGATTTGTTCCGTGTAGGTTCAGATCGAAGATTATAAAGACTGGGACAAGTCAATCGCAATGGCCAATGAAGTCTGAGTCTTGTTTTGAGAAAAATGTTTTCTAAGTTTGTTTTGGAATTGTATCTGATGTATATGACTTTTCAATGTGTTTGAAGGTTTGTAATAACTTTAATACTTGTTGGTCTTTGAATTTATGGTATGTAATACGATAGGCACAATATGAATGATATGTTTAGTACTGTATGGTTGATTTTTGGTTCTGAAATGCATGTATGAAATATTCCGTCTCGCTTGAATTTGTCTCGATTCTGTATATATGTTTTGTTGTATGCGTGGCGCCCCCGTATCCTCCTAGGGGATATTAGAACGTCACATCTTTTTAGTATCAGAGCATGGTTTAGGCGATTCTGGTTTAACCAGCGCTTAATTATTGCTTCTATTGAGTGTACAAGTTGTATTTTGGCCTAATGCGGTGTCCCATGTTTTGTCTGTAGAATTACGATGGATGAATCTCGCGATTCTGTTAATGAAGTAGCCGAGAGCAATTAGCCAAAGCAAACTCATCCGGTAATATCTGGACCCTCTGGGGTCAATCGATTTTGTTTTTATTTCAATACTTTTATTTTTATTATTGATTTTATATATTCTCTATTATGTATTCAGATCGTTTAGTAAGAAGAGAACATATGATGCAGTTGATATTGATTGTATTGAACATACTAATTTTGGATCAAAGAAGAAGAACCATCGCCTCATCTTGATTATAATGAACTTGAAAAGACGATTTATGAAGAAAATGTATTTGTCACAACGAATGAATTAAGCTCATCTACTAATGGTTAGTTCATGTCTTATTTTAATCATATTTAAGTTAAAATTATACTGTATTACAAGTTTACAATTGAGAATAATTTCATACATTAGTAATTTGTAATTTATTTTAATACAATAGAAAAAGTTGATGCAAATACTTTAGATGAAAGCATAGTTTACGAATCTTTAAATAGTGTTGGAGAATTTGGAGTTTTTAACGATGATGAGACACAACCTCCTTTAGAAATATAATTTTGATTTTTATTATTATTTTAATATTTATATTAGACTCATATCTATTTATTATTAATTCATTATATAATAATAGACATTAGTGTATTTTTATTTCAATAAAATATTTTATTTTTACTTATTCTTATAAGTTTTACTTATTATTTATTATATACCGGTTTTATAGCAGTTCATTAACGGTTGAACCTCTAATCCTTAAACCTTTTCTTCGATCGATTTAATGTCCGGTTCGATTTTTCAACATTGAGGGGGTGCTTGGTTAAGGGGTATGGGAATAAATTAATAAAAATGGAATGAATAGTAATGGTTGGTTAATTATTATGATTGATTGAATAGTTTTTTCATATCCAAATTTTAGGTAATGGTCCATACCCTCCATGTATAGGAGGAATGGGTTTGATTCCTACCAATACTAATTTTTTAATTTTTAATTAAATATTTTAAAATGTAATTAATTAAAATATATTTAATTAAAATATAAAATTTAATTAATTAATAACTTTAATTAATTAAGATAAAAGCTAATTAATTAATTAATTACAAAATTACAAAATCTAATTAATTAATTAAAATAATTAATCAACATAAAATCGAATTAATGAATTAAAATATAATTAATTAATTAATTAAACTATGTTTAATTAATTAAACTATAATTAATTAATTAAACTATAATTAAAATCTAATTAGTTAATTAAAATATTATTTATTTCATGAATAATTAAAATATAATTAATTAATTAAAATGAAATTAAAATATAATTAATTAATTAGTTAATTACAATAAATTAAATTAATTAAGATAATATAATTAATTAATTATAATTATTTATATTTTAATTAATTACAATAAATTAAATTAATTAAGATAAAATCTAATTAATTAATTAATTAAAATAATTAATGAACATAAAATATAATTAATTAATTCAATTATTAATTAATTAAATTCTAATTAAAATCTAATTAGTTAATTAAAATCTAATTAATTACACGATTAATTAAAATCTAATTAAAATCTAATTAATTAATTAAAATCTAATTAAAATTTATTTATTTAATTAAAATATATTTAATTAAAATTTTAATTAAAATATAATTAAGATGTAATTAATTAAAATATAATTAATTAAATAGTTAATTACAATATAATTAATTAAAATATTATTCATTAATGACTTAAATTATAACATCATTTGTATTATCGGATGAATGTAAATTGTATTAAACTATGTTATTTGATTTTACTCTAGCAACGAAATGGTAGATATTATGATTGTGTCGATAAATTGCACAATATTTTGGATGATTAATCTATATTTTAAAGATATTATGTAACTAATGATATGTTGATGCAAGAAAATACTGGAGTATTTTTTTCTTCAGGAGCTACTGGAAAGGAAAAACTGCAATATATTTGATTTTAAACATTCTTTCATTATAAACAGGGTACATAAATTAAAAATAATCAATTAAAATATATTTAAAATTTGATATAAAACAAATTTTTAACAAATTTTTATTTGTTAATATTTTTAACAAACCAACCACCGTCAATGGTAATGGTAATCATTTATTCATTTTAACCAACCATCATAATTATAATGATTATACCAAACTCATCACTTACTATATTCATTCTTATTCCCATTCTCGTTACCCTTTATAAACCAAACGCTCCCTGTTAATAACTTTATCCAACCTCCCAAATTCTAAAGTCTTTCTATAAAACTCTCATCAAAATTATCTATAAATTAGTGTTATCTGAAAGAAGTTAATTAGAATAAATTTTTATTACCATATAAGTTTAAAGTTATTGACATTTTATTTCTACAAAATTTGAATCACTAAAATTCTATTTTAAATGCTAAAAATACCGAGAAGATAATTGAAGGCATATCTCACCCTTCGTATTGAAGAAGGTATATAACTGGGCTAAGGGTATCGTACGATGTCGTCGTCCTAGCTATCGTTCCTTGCACTTTCCCGAACTTTGGACATCGTGCGATGCGAGATCATCTTCGTCTGGTTCCTTTTGCCTATGTTCGACAATATGCGACGGACTCCATTGCCTTAGTGTGTCGTTGAGAGGAGATCTAACGGCGCCGTCACTGATGGAAGGAGCGGAGGTGTTAGAATTGTACGAGCTAACTTACTCTGACTTGATTCTGCTATCATCTCCTTCGAACGGTGATGAGTCGACTAATAATGAGTCAATTGAAGAATTTGAAAGATTGGAGACAATAAGGAGAAGGTTGATGGAAACCCTAGGGCCCAAAGGTCCAGGTCTTCTCTCCATCACTGCTGTCCCTAAAGCTTCTCTTCTACGCCGAAAGCTTCTTCCTTTAGCTCGTAAGCTCGCTCTTCTCGACCCCGAACAACGCAAACAACTTCTTAAGGCTAGTTCGATGTCTTTTTTCTTTTCTATTTTCTTCAGAGGACTTTGGATGTTTCTTAATAAATAATGCTTTTGAAAAAAAAAACTAATGTTTTCAGGAACACAAGTTGGGGAGTGATGTTCCTTTGAAAAATCCGGATAGAAACGTTTCGTCTTTTGCTATGCAACTCAAATACGATGAAGCTCTGGATTCTTGTATAGGTACAGATATGCCTGCAATGAATTCAAACTTGGCCTCTATAGATGTTTGTAACATCGAAAATTTTCAGGATAATGTGTTTGGGAATCTATCTGAGACCTTCAAGGAGCTAGGATTTTGTATGATGGACATGGGACTTCGTGTTGCACAAGTATGTGACAAAGCCATTGGCGGCAACGTGTTGGAACAGAGCTTGTTAGAATCAGGCACAGCGAAAGGAAGGCTTATACATTACCATTCTGCTTTGGATAGTTTTGTTATCAGAGAAAATGGGAGAGGGAAGGGCAAGAACAAGTACAAAGAACAATCAATAAGAAGTGACCTAAGTAATGTTGAATGTTCAGACTTGGTTGCCAATGAAGTTAGATTGTGTGCAAATCGAGCTGATCTATGGCAACAATGGCATTATGATTACGGTATCTTTACCATTTTGACAGCACCGATGTTTCTTGCTTCTTCTTACTTGTCAAATGATATAAGAAAAGTTCAAGGTTCGTTGCTTTGTGATCAAGAATGTTGTTATCCTAATGGGTGTTCATATTTGCAAATCTTTGATCCCAACAAGAATTCTGTCTTCATGGTAAAGACATCTCCGGAAAGTTTCATCATTCAGGTTGGGGAATCAGCTGATATCTTATCAAAAGGGAAACTCCGGTCTAAGCTTCACTGTGTCTGCAGACCAAGAAAGTTAGAGAATTTAAGCAGAGAAACCTTTGTCATGTTTCTGCAACCTGCATGGACCAAAACCTTCTCGATTTCTGATCATGCTGTGGAACAATGCATTTTTGATGATAGTTTGTCTCATATTGAAAATGACCACCTTGATCAAGGCTTAAATGAATTCACACATGAAATTCTTAAACTTGTTCCACCACTTTCATCACGGTTGAAAGATGGGATGACATTTGCAGAGTTCTCACGTGAAACAACGAAGCAATATTTTGGGGGGAACGGTTTGCAATCTAACAAATAGCTGCTTAATTTCTTTGTTTTACAGATGCAACTTTAGGTGATGATTCTACCTCTTATATTGTCGTTACATTTTGGTCTATTTTTTCTTTTGCAGACTTCTTTTCTTCTGAAATCCACTTGTCTTCTTACTTCGATCCATTAATGTGTTCATTTCTCCTTACCCGCTGATCCATAATTTGGATTTGAAAGAAAACAGGGAGACTTTTTGTACCAATTATGTTTAGCTGCTTAAGGTGTTTGCTGTAACTTCTACTTGATAATTTGATTGTTGCCTTACTACACATAACTACAATTTTGGTCGTCTATATGTGATTCGTGCAACTTTCTGCAAATGGTGTTTGTTTTTCTACCATTAAAGGTTTAAAGTTCAACCTTCCGGTCAAGAATTGTGTCCATGTTTGCTGCTGCTATCAGATAATGTGATCCGTTATGCTTCCTGGCTGCCCAACTGAACCTGCAAGTTAGTCTTAACCTTTGCCTTTCTTTTGATCTGGTTGAGCTTATTTAAGCTCTACTGCTTATTTGCTGCAATACTTGACGCTTAGGCTTGAGCTGTTTATGCATCAGTTCCTCTAGTGCCCTATACTATCTCTTGAACTGGTTGAGCTTTTACAGAAATGAGGATGTTTAACTTTGACTGCAGATAAATGAAACAAGATATTTATTAATAAAGTGGTAATAAAAACTATTTTATTTTATTAAAATAAATAATCTATAATTAGATTTTATTTATAATTAAAATGTATATATTAAATCTAAATTTTGTTCAAAATTGATATATTTTGAAGATACTTAAATTTAATTAGATTTTATTAATAATTATTAAATTAAATTAAATTAATTACGAAAATTAAATAAATTATTGAATAAAATTAATTAATTGACTTAATTAAATATAATATTAAAATAAATTATTCATGTTTTATTAATAATTAATATATTAAATAATATATATTTAGTTGATAGTAATTAGATTATAAAAATAGAAAAAAATAAAAATCACTTGTGTAGTTTTTGCAAATTTTGAAAATCGGAAGAAATTGAAATAAAATACGTAAATTAAAAACTCAAACAAATAATTTTTTACAAAAATTAAAAATATAAATATAAATGAAACAAACATATTGTAAGTTTATTAAGGTTCGCAATTATGAAGTTGGATTCAAGCATACACAATTACTAAATATAAGTAGAATAATCAATATTCAAACAAGTATTTAATTTAATAAATTTTTTTGGAACTATAACAAAATTTTATGAAAAACTTTAAATTAAATTTTAAAAGGACCTACTCCAAAAACAAAAGCTCGAGAACGTGGCCATGCTCTCTTTGTTTGGTTCACCTAAGATGGTCAATAAACAATTTATCTATACATATAATTTTAAAGGATATTTACTTTCGTCAAAATTTTACAAGTGATGAATCTTGGAGAATATTTCTAATATTTCAGATAAATAATATAACTTACTAAAAAGATTTATCTAATTTTATAACTAGTAGATGCATTATATTTTAAACAATGTATTTAATCCAGGGGATTTATATATAAGAACTATTTTCTCCGACAAGTGATAAATTTTGAAAAAAATTGTTTAAGTTTTATAATAAATAATTTATAGAAATTAATAAGGAAATTTTTTTACTTTAATGGTGATTTACAAATAATAAATATATATTATAATTTTAATATTTTATTTTATCGAGCATAATTTTTTATTTAAAATTTTCTATTCAAAATTTTAATCACCAAATATTTATATTTAATTCAGAATTTGACATATGGTAATGTTTGAGGAATTAGTTCTAATTTTCCTAATAAGTAGTTCATAAAATCAATAAAACATTATTTATTTTATCATGATGTATAATTAATTGAATACATTATATTTTTAATATTATATTCAATTAGGCATGCTTTTTTATTTAATTTGTTTCTATTAAAAGATTAACTATCATTAAATTTTTTTATTTATAAATTTAATTATCCTATTAATATAACATTTCTGATAGTGATTTTAAGTTGATCTTGATTATATATATATATTTCTTTAAATATTTCATATAGCTGCATTTACAATTATTTATTAAGTAAAATAGTAAAAATTTTAGATTATTTATAGTTTTTATTATTAGAAAATATTTGATATTTTTATATATTTTATTAGATAATATTTGATATTTTTATATATTTTAATCAACTAAATATAGTTAATTCAATTCTTATGATTTTCCAAGAGAGGTAATATGGAAAAAGTTAAAAAATATATTTGAAATAAGGTAATTAAAACTTATTAAACAAGTATATTGTTAAATATGTGAAAAGGTAGGAACTTTTAACCTAAAATTCGTTAATTTTAAACTTACAATTTATATTCAATATAAAATAAATAAAAATTTGATTAAAATAATTTATATTTACAATATATAAAGATATTTAAACTTAATTATTTCAATTTTGTATAAAATATGATTGTTTTAATATATAATTTATTGAAACAAGGAAGGTTCCAATCTATGTAACAAACATAAGTATTACTAATGATTTAATTTTGGATAGAAGTAAATATGAAAAGTATTTTAGTCATGCACAAAAAAATAGCAATCTCGTGCAAATAATAAAGAAAAGTTGGAATCAAATTCAGTCAAGTCAAGAACCAAAGTAAGACAAAAGGATAACAAGATTATAAATAAAATGTAATGATCATTATATTTCTTACTAGGTTACTTTGATACTTTCGAGGCTCACTATGAATAAATGCAACAACATTAATTGCACAATTCTTTTCAATCATCAATAACAATTAAAGTTTAGATTTTAAAGAAAATTCTCTTATTCCTTACACATACTTTAAGGAACATTCTGAGAAGTGTTTAAGTTAATTTTACATTAAAAAATTGAGTATGAGTATTCGAAGATGTTGGAATCATGATTTCAGAGGTATTGGTCAACTATTATAGGTTAGTGGTCAATCAATATAAGTTAAAATTGTCAAAACTAGAGTACTAAAAGTTTGTGGCAATATTAGTTGATACATTAGTAGAACAATGTTCCAAAGGCTAGAATTTCATACATTCAATACATATTGGTTGATTAATATGCTATACTAGTTGACCAATATACAAATTGGTCGATCGACGTACTGCAACTAGTCACTGGAAATAACTAGTCCTTGATTCTAATGACTATTTTGGGATCTAAAGCATATATATGGGAAAATATTTGGGTGTTCTACAAACACATTTCAAAGAGTCTTCCAAAGATTTTGTGAGCATTCATTATTGTATTACGAAGTGTGTGAGCCTTTAAGTTAACAAAGTGAGCAGCAAGGGTCTTTTGAGTTGTAAATTTCATCTGTGAGTTGAAGTTAATCTTCACCTTGAAGTAAGATTATAAGAAGGGTTACTCTATACTAAAATACAAACAAGATTATTGTAAGAAAGTTTCTCTTTGCTTGTTGAAAGAAGAGATTTAGTGAAATTTCGATAAGTGTCTTGGAGAGTGGATGTCAATAAGCTTTATTGAATTGGTATAAATTGGTTTTCCTTTCTTCTTCCCTATACTAAAAATATTGTTTAATTGTGTGATTGACTTACATTAAGATATTTTTCATCATATATTGATCCTTGGTCAATCATATTTATTATATAGAAAAATAGTTGTTTAAATTTATTGACACCCATTTTACCTCCCCCTCTTTTAGGAGCCACTAGAGACTAACAAGTGGTATCAAAACATATTTCTTAAGTTATTATTTTAGAATAAATTCTAGAGTGAAAATCACAATGGCATACTTAGGTGTATCATCATCCTCATCCAACTATGAGGGAAAAAATATTAGGATAACTTTTTTCTTTGATGGCAATGACTATCTCCATTGGAAAACTATGATTAAGTTTTTTTTAATGGCTTAATATTGATTTGTGAGAATCAAATGACCTTTTTGCTTTCATGAAAGTCATAGATGATAAAAAATGGTTCCTATATAAGTGGAAGTGATGATAAAGACATTACACTTATGACTACAAGAAGTTTTTGAAAAAGAACTTTTATAAAAGAAAATAATTAAACGAAGATAAGGTTGATTCACAATGCAAGTAACATTATTTATTTATACTGATCCAAGGGAAGTTCAAATTGATTTTTTGATGATAACAATACATAAATACTACTAATGAGTTTGTTATCTTGATGAGAAGCTATATAAGAACAAGATGTAGCCTTGTATAACTCAAGAAGATACTTCACCAAGATGATCAAGACAAGTT
This sequence comes from Erythroxylum tenue, assembly GCA_027568955.1. NCBI lineage: Eukaryota > Viridiplantae > Streptophyta > Magnoliopsida > Malpighiales > Erythroxylaceae > Erythroxylum > Erythroxylum tenue. Next base: position 11,426,114 of record JAOSBM010000004.1, read on the forward strand.
GAAGTTTGCAACCTTAAAAGTGAATATCAATTCAAGAACAAAAGAAGATTAAGAAACATCACGTTCACTCTATACTTTGTAATGTTAATTGTAATCTCATTTTGTTATTTTGGTAATTTTAAAGGCTTAACATGCATAAATGTTTCAACTTACTTTATTACACAAGTTTTTTTTTTCATAAAGAGATATCAAGCTTTTGTTCTTAAAAGAAAATTTTTTTGAAAATGCTTAGAAATTGTAGCCTATCCCCGATTAGCAATTTCCTTTTGATCATTAGCTATAGCAAAATAGTGACTTAGGGAGGGAGAGGTTTGTGCCAAACAATCTCCCACCTAGGTGTCATTTGTACTTTTTCTCTAGCTACCTCTTTGCTAGAAGAATTGGTGTATGAATCGAGTTGGTGTTCCGACTAAATATACTTATACTCCATTTTTGAGTTAGAATCGTAGTGCGAAATGATATACATTAGTTCGTTCAAGACCCAATTCCAAATGATTCCCCCTAATCCATATCTATACCTTGGTGTTTATATCATAACTTTCCTCTAGAGTTGCAAACATGGGAGAGTGAAAAACAAAGCCTATACTTATACCAATTGTCATAGTATAGAGAGGCAGTTGCATTATTGCCAATTTGGCACTTAAAATAGGGTTTTAGCTCATTCGTTAGTTCCATTAGTTGTCTTAGGAACTAAGAGAATGAATTAGTAACCTCAATTTCCCATATGCTCTTCCTTTTTAAAAAGTTGGAGTGCATCCATCAAACTCACAGGAAGTCTTTATTATCAATAAATCTCCATAATCTATCTCAAAGTAGCACATTGTTCTTAGTTATGCCATGGCCACCTTCCTTAACAGTTTTGCAAACATCTTTCTAAGTCATTTTATAGTAATTTCCTCCCTCTCTTCCTTTATCCCAAAGAAATCATCTGAGTAGCTTCTCTATGGATTTGGCCAACCCTTGGACAGAAAAATATGTGATGATTAATAGACTTGTAAAGATCTCAAGATACCCTTAATTAATTATACTTTACCTGCATTTAAGCAAGTTATTTTAGCTTGTGATTTGTTTTTGTAGCTTCTTAACAATGAGGAGACATTCACTACATTTTAATCTCCTAGTGGATATAGGGAGAACCATATAAGTGAATGAGGGGTCTTTTGGCTTGAAGCCCTGACAATTGCTTAGTTATAGATTTAACTTTTGGAATTGTTATGGTCCAATCATGATAACTTCTTGAAGATTGTGAGGGATTACATTAAGGTGCTAACCAAGGATGTGTGAGCTCTAAAGAACAATATATGATCATCTACAAAAAATAGAGAACTAAGGCCTTTTTTTTTTTGCATGTTTTTGTGATACCTAAAAGTTAGGTAGAGAGAAACGGTGGCCTTGATCAATCTAGATAGACCCTTCATGCATAGGATGCAACGGTAAGGGGAAAGGAGATCTTTTTTCCTTACTCCTCTTACCTCCTAAAACATACAACAGGGCTCATAATTTATTAGGACATTAAAGGAGGTTATGGTAATGCAATAATTAACCCCAAGTCCTAAGTTTCTCTAGAAATATAAAAGCTTTAATAATGTGGGAGATAAATTCCCAGCTTAAAAATTCGAAGGTTTTTTTATTTTTTGGACCAATCTTCCTTAAATATAAATTAGTATATTGTCCCCCAATCTATCTTTCCTCTATAAAAGCACCTTGAGTTTCACTGGTGAAGGGATTGAGTATTTGTTTTAACATAAAGGCAATAATTTTTGAAATAATTTTGTGCAAGAAATTACAACATGATATTGATATGATATCACTGAAGCAAGAGGGGTTAAGATTTTTTTGGATTAGGAAAAGAAATATTCTATTGATTTCCTTGAGATTTTACCCTTTTGAAAGAACTCCTATATTGCCTCAGCCATCATAAAACCAATAAGGGGCCAAGACTTTTGATAGAAAAGCCCATTGAAACCATTAGGGCCATAAGCTTAATTTTATTATTACTCCTTAACATTAGAAATGATTTGTGATCATTAAAAAAGGGATATTGTTTAACCAGGAAAGGTCTTATTTTATGTTTTGATAGTAACAAAATATAAATACTACTAATGAGTTTGTTATCTTGATGAGAAGATATAAAAGAATAAGATATAGCCTTGCATAATTTAATAAGCTACTTCATAAAGATTATAAAGAAAAGTTAAAGTTTGTAACCTTTAATGTGAAGGTCAAGTCAAAAACAAAAGAATATTAAGGCATATTAAATCCATTCTCTAGTTTGCAATATTAATTGTATTCTCATTTTGTTACTTTGGTAATGTTAAAGCCTCACTATACATAAAATTTTTATATTACTTTATTACATGAGTCTTTTTGTTCATTAAGAGGTATTAAAGTTTTATTCTTGAAAGAAAAGCCTCAATATCTTTCAAACATTCTTTTGGGGACATTTATAATTCTTTTCAATTATAATTGCATTAAACAAATCAAGTTTAAGAACTCATAATTGTTAAAATCATGTTTTTGGGAGATTGGTCAACCAATATAAGTTAGTGGCAAGTAAATATAAGTTAAATGTGTAACTAAAGTGTTTGTTAAATTGGTTGACCAATATAGTGATGTGATCATACAATGTCCCTCCAGGATTCACATTGGTTGACCATTTACTCTAGTAATCAACCAATGTGTAACAACTAGTGAATATTTTGCACTGAATGCACATTAGTTGACCAATATGACCTAATGGTTAATCAATATGCTAGAACTAGTCATTAGAGTTTGTTAAGCTGGTTGACCAATATAGTGATGTGATCAAACAATGTCCCTCTAAGTGACACTTTGGTTGACCATATACCATAGTAATCAACTATTATGTAATGAATAGTGAATATTTAGCATTGAATGCACATTTGTTGACCAATAATATGAACTATTGGTCAACAAACGTGCTAAAACTAACCATTGACTTTAAAATGTAGTATGGGTACCAAAAGCCTAGAAATATATATTTTCTCACTATTTCTAGCACAAAAAACATTTGAATGTTTTTTACACATATTTCTAAGTGATTTCTAGCATAAAAAACATTTGAATGTTTTTTACACATATTTCTAAGTGTTTATCAAGCATTTGGTAATTTATTATCTTATATTTGGGTTAGTAAGCTCTTTGGAGTTATCAAAATGATAAAGTGAGATTTTTTGAATTGTAAGCATTTTTTAAGGTATTATATATTGTACTTGGGAGTGTCTCACATGGAATTGATGTTCTTCTTCACCTTGGAGGAAGATTGTATCAGGGTTCCTTTTTTCATGAAAATATTGTGCTAATGTTATTCTTCACCTTGAAAGAAAAGTTCTAGTGGAATTCCAAGAAGTGTATTGGGAGAGGATGTAGAAAAAGGTAATTTGCTAGACCACTATAAATTGGTTTGTGTTTCTCTTGCCTTACCTTTTACGTTATTGCTTAAGTGCAATATTGGATTTTCTTATTCATATATTCATCTTTTATAATTTGTGCTTATTTACACTAAAAGTAAATAATTCATTAATTTTTAACACCCAATTCACCCTTATTAGATTTCTTTAGGAACCAAAAAACGGTATTATAATGGATCTATTAGATTAGTATTTCAAAGGAAATCATATAGTAAAGATTATAATGACATACTTAGGAGCATAATCATTATTATCCAACTAAGAGGGATAAAATATTAGTAAAGCCCCCTTTTTTGATGGAAATAACTATCTCTATTAGGAAATAAAAGTGAAAATTTTCTTAATAGCCAACAATTTTGACTTATAAGAAATTATCACAAGTGGTTCATTCATTCCTACTAAAGTGATAGATGATAGAAAAGCTCCTAAACTAAAAGAGGAATAAGATCCTTAAAACAAAAGACTAACTTATTTTAATAATAATGCTATTCATATTTTATTTTTTGCATTGGAAAGAAATGAATTCAATAGGGTCTCTATATGTGAAGCAACTCATGAAGTTTAGCATACTTTAGAAGTTACACATAACGGAACAAATCAAGTAAAGGAGGACAATGTTAGCATGATTTTAAATAATTATGTCAAAAGCATAACCATCATGTACATTAGATTTATTGATATTATTGATGCTCTCAAAGGTATTGGAAAGACCTATAATAATATTAAAATAGTAGGAAATTTGCTTAGGTCTCTTTTGAAGATAGTGGGAAGCTAAAGTAACGGTCATACAAGAAGTCAAAGATTTAAAATAACTACCATTAGAGGAGCTTATTAGATATCTCCTTGCATACAAAACAAGGTTGCAACAGATGCTTCAACGAAACAACAATTCAAAGAAAAACTAACTTAGCATTTTCCCCCTAACATTTCTTGAAATATCTAAATTAGTCCCTACTGTTATCTATAGTGTCATGTTACACTTTAACATTTTAAAAATGGAACTAATAACATCCTAATATTAGTTGCTTTCATTGTCTTAGTAGTTCATTGCTTATTTTATCACTTTCAGTGAAAATTATTTTAGTTTTTAATTAGTTGTGGTAGTTGTTATATAAGATTAGTTTCTTCATTTATAGTGGTCATAGCAACAAGGAGAACAAAGGGTATTAATAAAATAGCGACAAATGCTAAATCTACAACAAACCCAGTTGACAAAAACTTCTTAAATATTATACCAATCACTAGTGCTATTTGAAGGTATACTTGGATAGCCAAGAATATGTATATTTTACCAGCATTTATGTCTAACCTTCATAAAAATCTTACCTTTAATTTTAAAAAGAGAAAATAGAGGTATGTTGCTTTTAAAACTATATAAATTAATTCATATAAGTATATGCATTACCTTTCTTTAAAGGAGTTGAATACTAAGAAAAATTTTGATTCTTTAATTAATTATATAAGTTGAAGAAATTTTTGCAAATTAGATGTCTAATGTTTATTGACTTATTGAGGATTTTTATATTACTTTTAAATTTTATGAACTTGATAATTTCATTCTAAGTAGTACTAATGTTTTGAAATATAGATTAATAGGTGAAGAATTCAAACAAAATGTCATTGAATTTAGTATGGCCTTAGGGTTATAATTGATATGATAAGCCCCTATCCTGATGACTAGGTGACTTGCCTAGTACCTTATGAAAACCCTCCAGTCAATATCTAATCAAACTGGAAAGTTCCCATGGAACTAAGCCTTTTCCCTTTTTATTCAAAATACTTCGACTCAATATTGGAAGTAAAAGCAGTGGAGATTTTCAAAGGAAATCTTAGTAGAAAATTTGGACCTTTATTTAAAAATTTCGACAGCATAACAACTACATTTTGATAAAACCAAAATTTTCAAAATCCCTGTAAAGCATATTCAAAACACTTCTATACACAAATGAAAGTCTCCACTACAACTTCTGGACTTTTAAGTCCACTCAAAAGCAATTCAAAAGGTTCAACCATGTTCATGCATTTACTTAAAAAGTATTTGTGTACAACCATGTTTCCATAAAACTATGTACATAACAAGTTCATGAAGATGAAATACAAGTAAAAGACACAAAAAATGCCTACACAGTAGCACGTGACGAAGACAATTACTCAAGTGATGGAGTTTTGACTGCTAAAGTCCCTAAACGTGCACCTCGGAGGTTATAATTTAAAAATAGAAAATAAAGGGTGAGTTAATCGAGCTCAGTGAATGTTATAGGTTTCCATTAAAAACATTTATATAAATATCTCCATAAAAAACAATTTCTTTTCTTTTCAAGTAATAACCAATGCTCTTACAAAACATATTCTTTTTTTTTCATAAGATCGATGCACATGTAAAACAAAACATACATATTTTTCTTAGATCAAGTTCCTCTTTTCTTGTAAAGTAAACAGTGACGACAATCAATACTTTCAGGAACTTTCTTTTTAAAACATAACCCATCACTAATTTTCTTTGCCATCTTGTACCTTTAGCTGTAAGGCCATGGAGTTGGTTCTGCATCGCGTACCCGTGCCTGATTAACCTCTATATATCGATTGTTATGAAGTTGATTCTGCATCGTTTGCTTATAATGATGCTACACTGCATATAAATCAGTGGGAGCTGGTTCTGCATCGTTTACCCATAACAATGCTAGCACAATATATACTATATACGTGCAGAGGACGACTCATAGGACATACTGACAGACACAACACCGCCCATGTTAGTGACAGATGGCCCCCAAATACTGCCATGCATGCACGTTAGGACATACTCTGATTGATATAATCGTATGTACAAAGACCTAACAACGCACTATAGGCTAAACCATAATTAATATATGAGCGCGCCTCATTTCAATACCAATTCAATTTATGTTCAAAATCCATTTCCATGCCAATTTAAAACATATGCAAATTTCAATTTAATGCCAACTCAAAGCATGTGTACATCTCATTAGCTTTCATGTGCATCCAAATCTCAATTCAATGCTAAACCAAAGCATATGTAAACCTCATGAAGATTAACTTTTAAATTCAAGTAGTAGCAACAATGAGATTATTGTAAACATACTTTTAATAGTAAGATAAACATACTTTTAATAGTAAGATAAAAAATCATCTTTATAAAATCAATTTAAAGATACACTCATAGTTTGTCGTTTATCGTTAACCACCCTCATGTGTTTGGTGCTTTTCCCTTACTAGTCATGAGTCTACGGTGACGAGAAAACTTTATTGTCTTACTTAGCTACGAGGGAGACCCCTGAAGGGTTCCTAAAACCTAACAAGTACATCCATAACTTACCACCTTGTTCTACAAATTTTATAAAAAAGAACTTAGCCAAAATCTTAGCATTTAGTATGAATAAAATTTTATTTTCTTTTTATTCAACCATTGACCAGTCATTGAACAACGTCCATAATTTATACATGATGTCTTCTTTTCATTTAAATAAGTTACATAGTGTATACATGTTGTCTTCCTTGCCTTGAACCATAGAATTATTTACAACATGCATGCTGCCGTTGAATAGCCATTGGGTCACATTTATAGTATCTACATGCTGCCAACTAATAACCATTAAACAACATATATAGGATATGGATATACATGTTGTTTTCTTTACATGTAACCAAGCAGTTTTCTCTCCATTTACCATGCTGTTTTTCTTTTCATTTAACCAAGCAATCAACTCAAACGTTCACGCGATTAGCAAAGGAATTCATGTAACCAGCTTAAGCATTCATGTGACCAGCTAAATAGGAAGGACAAGAGTGGTTTAGCATACCAAAATGAGGTGGTAATGTGCTATCCATCTTTTCCCTACATGTAGCTAGCGTTGATGAAGATGTTGTCCACGGTTGGAAGCTTAAACACCATGTAGAAATTATTTCCTAAAGATAAAAACTTGGAAGATCTATGTATGAAGGGGGCAGCTGCAATTATCCATCATAAAAAAACTTGGAAGATCTATCTGTGAAGGGAGCAACTGCAATTATCCATCATCAATTCTAGTCAAAACGAGTAGTAAAATGTCAGTGGAATGAAGATGAGCAGCTCTTTCATCATCCTTGTATAAGTTACACGTTGTAGAAAGTTGTCCAACACATTGCATGATTTGTTTCCAATAGTTGTCCATTATGTTAGCTTTTACCATCTTTGTTTAATTAACCAGTAATTTCTTATATTATCCACGACAATTCTTATCTCCTACATATAACAAGTTGTTTTGATTTTGTCTTACTAAAGTGACACACGTCCATACCATGTATTGGTCTCATGTAACGAATTTTTTGTCCCTCACATCTACTCCTTCATGAATGTGGTAGCATGAGTTTTTCATGCATTCTTGTTCAGAAATAATGAGAACCTCTTCATGTATGTGCTACCATTTAAGGCTCATTCACATATACATGTATTATTTCTTGTCCAAAATAATTATGTGGTTTAAGAAAAAATCTGTCCAATTTCGGTTGGAGTTTCATGTCCACTTATTAACATGTTGCACCTAAACATATCAACATCTAAGTTGGTTCGATTTACTTTAAGTGTCCTTAAATATGGCTGATTCTCTCACGCTTGGTTTAATTGGCTTATGTCCTTATGTTTTAGCTCGAAAATGCTTTCAATTTACTCCAAGATAATTTAAAACAAGGTCAGCCTTGATCTATCATAAATCCATTTAATCAAATTTATTTTTGGTCTATTTTCATATCAGTCAACTCTAAAATTTTTCAACTATTATTTGACTTTAATACTTGTCTTGAGTATTGTCAAATCATTCAGGGTAGGGTCCCCAATTCACCTTTTAGCAAAAATAAAATTTGCATTCACTCGGAAACATTAATTACATGAAATGAAATTTTATAAACACGTGAAAGGAAAATTTTGGGGTTTTTCATGATGAATATGCCAATTTAACCCAATATGAGGAATATGTTGTATACTAGGGTGATTTTAATCCTTTAGAAGTATGGAGATCAATGTCCTTTGACAAGCTTGTGTTTCATCCAAGTTAATCTCAAGGAATTTTTCTTAAAGAACTTGAATGAGTTTATTTGTAGCGTTTTCTTACTTTTAATTATTCAAGAAGGAGGGCTATAACTTGTATGTGTATAAAAGCTAAATTATTCTTTATTTGATGCATGGTATATAAGGTTCATATTAATTTGGGTGCTTAGTTAGATATGCAATTTAATATTGTTTTATCATCTAAAAAAACTTGCATCTTGGTTCTTTGATTACTCACTTTACTATTAATCTTAAGTTGCTTGATATTAATAAAACAATGATATAAGTGTAGCTTGAGAGATGAAACCTCTGAATAGTGCTTGTTTGAGTAGGATGAAATCGATCAAGAAACAGAAGAGGCAATTTCATTTTGTTTCACATAATTTCCCTCAAGGAAGTTCACTATCACATTAACAGGAGGTTTCGAATGTTCAACAGCCTCTATTTCTTCTACCACCACTGATTTGAAATGAAGGTTATCTTTGAATAGAGAGGTCGAAGCGTAAATTTTCTAAAATGGAGAAGAATTTGGATGCTTTGTGTCGATTTATAGGGGTGACACCTTTATGTCCTCCTACACTATAGTGCATTCATTTCCAAATGCTCACAACTAATGAGTGTATTCTAATTTTTTTACTTATTTTTATGTTCATTAATTTTGTTGAATGTGAGCATTTTATGTACACATTAGGGATGATATAGGATTTAAGCTTAAGGGAGAGTAAATACATATACCATTTTAGAATAGGTCTTTATTTTTCTTTAATGAAATATGTGATTTATGTTTTGACTCTTGAATACTATAATTCACATGTATTGATTATTCCTTATGGTAATCCTAAATTTCATTATTTTTATTTAGAAATAGTCCCTAAGTTAGGATATATTTTTTGTTTAAGTTTTAATGCATAAGAGAGATGATCATGATTTTTGTTTTTCTATAATTACTTAAGTATTTTATTGGTTTTATTAAATAAAAAATATAAGATGCATGTTGAACAAATTTTATAAATAATAAGACTCTTAATACCACAAGTATACGGGTTGTATCTTATAGTATCAAGGTATTGTTCCCACGAGGACTATAGACACCTAAACAATTTGAAGCAAACTTTGTCTAAGGTACTAAGAATTGAATTGAATTAAATCAAATAACTGAAATTAAAATAAATAATAAAATGAAACAAGTAAACAATAAAATAGTTGAGTTGCCAATGAAATTAAGAGTGATCGAAGTTGAAGACTTTGAAACTATTCTTTCCTTATTTTGATTCCCTTTATCTTATTGATTCATTTTATGTTTGATCCAAGATATCCTAAAGTTTTGATTACTCTCTTTCAATATCTAACCAAGTAACCCTAATTGAATTCGCTATTTATAGAGTTGTAAGCTCTTGATTCACAAAATTACTCTTAACTTGTTCAATTAGATTTGAAACAATCCTATAAGTAATTAATTTTATAATTAAGATCTCTCTCTAATTATTCATTAATCTAATAACTGTAGGTCTATTAAGTTGCCAACTCTCATTGTACACCTTAATACATGTAACTTGATTCATTCTCTCGATTTATTTCCAATTATATCCATGACAATTATCACAAACATTTATAAATGTATTAAAATTAACAAGAATTAAAGTTCACAAAATGATTCAAGAACTATCCCTAATAGTGATCTAGAAACCCATAATCATGTTAAACATCTTAGAAATCCAAACAAATATCCAAGACAATGAAGGAAACAAAGGGAAAATAAAGAAAATCTAGTTTGTCTTGATATGGAAATCTGGAATTTTTTGAAGCTCTTTTTGATGTCTCCTCATGATCTTCTTTGATGTAGTGGCTGATGCCTCTTTCTTGTGTTTTTCATATTTTTAAATAGTTCATTAAGGTTCCAGGGTTGTGTCTAGGGTTTTCTTACTTCATTCGATTCAAAAAATAGCCCCGAATCCTCAAAACACGAAAAACTCGCACTCAAGTGATTCAACCTCTATCACGATCGTGCTCAATTTTGCGCAATCATGGAACCTTCAAGCTTCCTCCATCTTCTTCATTCTTCAATTTCTTGATTCCAAACACTCACAAATACATCAAACACCTCTTAAAATATATAATTAAGATCCAATTCTTGCTCTAAACCAAACAAACCCTTAAAATATATACAAACACTAACAATAACAAATTCTAAGCCTATACACATGATAATCATCGAAGAAATACTTCAAAACACACTTAAACATCTAGAAAATAGAATATAATGTACACATATCATTGGTTTTATTAAATAAAAAAGTATACGATGTTTGATACCTATGTGAGCTTTTGAGCTTAAAAGCAATTCATACATTTGTGCTCATATTTTTTTGTTGTTGTATGTTATTAAATATGACTTTTTATACTAGAACTTCTTCTTGTATACATATTAAGACCATAATTTTCGTGAATTTATACATGAAGATGATAAGGGCACTTAGGTATAACTATTTTTGACCTATAAGACCCTATCTTAACTTTTACTTCTAGAAAACCAATTTAAGCCCTAGTCTTTCTTTTCTTACATCTTAACTTTGTTGAAGGTCACTTTTACCCTTCTTTCATTAAATTCATTAATAATTTTGAGCCCCTAAATGACAAAATTGTATAAAGCTTATTTGCATAAGATTTTAACCATTTCCATGAAAAGTACATTAATTGATATAAGTTGTAGTATTTTGATTTCTCAATTTTTGTATATTAGAGGAGCCGTATAGTAAAAAAGCTCCTCTTTAGTGTTTCTTCCTTTTCAAAAAAAATGGAAAAGAAGAAAAATGAAAAAAAAACAAAAACAAAAACAAAAAGATGATGATGTGATTAAAATTATGGAATTTGAATTATTTTTCAAAAAATGGAAAAGAAGAAAAATAGAAAAATGGAAAAACAAAAACAAAAAGATGATGATGTGATTAAAATATGCAATTTGAATTAAGTGGAATCCAAACTAATTTAAGTTAAAACTTGTATGGATAAGTTTATATGGTTCCTTTAATTTTTTTAACCTAAAATTTCCTTTCTTGTCATACCTTTACCTCATCCACGTTATAACCCTTATCAAGACCCTTTGATTTATGCATTAGATTCACATTTACTAATGGTAGAGACATGATTCACAAGCAAACCTATCGAAATAACTGATTATTCTTCAATTTGATATTTTAATGAACCTTAAGCACTTTGAGTGTATAGAGTGAAATCCGTGAAATGGTGTTAAGTCTTATTTTGTTTGATTTAAATGGAATTGATGACATGTTATGTTTTCATTATAAAAATTTATCCAATGAGTGCTTATTCTTTTGATTGCTATTTTTCTTCAACATTTAATATACATCTACTTTTGGGATATATTTGGATAACATCAAAGAGGATGAGAGGTTACAAAGACGATGAATGATATATTGAATCGATGTATGCTTGAAGACAAAAATAAGTCTGGTGTGTGCAAATTTGATAAAATGTGATTAGATCATAGTAATTAGACTTATCTCTTTTGTTTTGGGTTGATTCTAGTGCTTAATTAGTAAAATTGATATTCATTTTGTTTTAGGAGTTATCAAGTAGAGATTCAACAAAATTTGACTTGGAATATCTAATTGAAACATCATTTTCAAAGCCATGAATAATAAGGAGATGGAGTAAAAGATGAGATTATTAAAACTGATAAGAAAACATCATGCCCAGGGTTAGGCCCACTCTAGGAAGTTTGGTTTAATTAGGAAATTTTATTTTTTAGCTTTATCATATTGAGATTATGATTTGTTTCAATCATTATCTCTAGCATATTCATATATTATAGTTTCTGAGGGGAAGAAAATGTTATTCTCTATTTTCTTTTGTTTTGTTTCTTTTATTTTTGGTGAAGAAAAGATAGCCATAGGTGGCTAAATTTGAATTTTCTAATTCAAGGGAACTTATAACTCTATTTGTAACTTTGAGAGGTTTTGTTCTAAACTTATATTTAATTTTAATTCAAGTATTTGATGTTTTTTATTCCTCTATTTCATGAACAATTAATATTGATTAACCTGACAAGTTAATTTAGTGCTAATTATTCTATTAACATTGGTAATTTCCATGAATGATGGGTACAATTAATAAGTAGGTTATTCATGTATTTTTATATCTAATTTATGAGAGACAAAAAAAATTGAATTGAATAGTTGTAGCTATGTCAATTATTTAATTTATTAGTTTCTTTCATTATGCTTATTGATATCATTTAATTGATATGCAATGTTATCATACCTAATTAATTAATCACAAGTTTTGATTTGAATGCTAGGTTTGAGTTAATTAATTTTTAAAAATCAAGACTTATTATGACTATCATAGTAGGTTTTAGACTAAACGCTTACTTAAGTTATGAAGATTTATTCATTTTAAACCAATGATCATAATTACAACTGGATGAGATCCTTCATTTGAATTAGAGTTAGGTAAAATTGAATTTCTCATTTTCATACTCATTTGATGTATTTTGATTTGTTGCTAATTTTATTTATTAGTTAAATAATCTTAAATTACCATTTTATTTTGTCAATTGAAATTTAAAAATAACTAATATTTAGTTCTCTTAGACCTTGTCCCATGACTACTACAATAGTTTAGTGAATCAAAGATTAATTTTGAGGGCTTCAACAACACCTACAGTATATGTCAAGCATTCCTTTTTTCAAATTATATTAAGACACTTATAGGCACCATCAACAATATCAACTTGAAATATACTATTTTTCGTCAAAGGAGCCTTGAGAATAGGTGTAACTTATTAATCAAAATTTGAGAGTTTACTACCAACAAAATGCATCATATACCTTTTTTTAACAATTGACTTGCACTCAATAAATATGTTTTCATTCTTAGAATATAAATAATATCTAAAATATATTTGTTTTCAACATTGTTCAAGTTGATGAGTATTTGTGCTTTTCGTATCACTAGAATGATGATGTCATATATAAATTTGACTTTGGTGTGAAAGGATTCCTCAAGATCTACAAACAAATCCTTTTTTTCGTATATAGGTTGGTATTTCTTATATCAAGGAACCATATATGATAGTTTGGTCTTTCACTAGTTGCAGTGACCATTAAGAGAGTATGATTGTCATCATCAACATCATCATTTTCTTGTACACAATAAGCCCTTTGAGCACTTCTTTTTATCTTTGCATTTATTTGGGTAATGGTCACGTTTATGACAATTATAACATTCATCATTGAATTTTTCATTCCTTGCTTTACCACATCCACACCTACAACATCTTATATACTAGCAGTGGTTAGCTTATAATTTTTATTGATCATTATCTCAATTACCACCATTCTTATAATTATTGTTATAATTGCTAAAACTTTAATAGCTCAAGAAATGGCCTCCTTTTTTCATCCTTTCCTATAGGATTTACAATGCTTTATATATATATATCCGCTTTGATCACCTATGATGGAGACTTGGGCTTGTAATGCTTGCTTTATTGGCTTCTTAGCTTTTTTCTCTTCTACATGTGTTTTTCATACGCTTCAAAAGTTTGAATATGTAAGCAATATTTATTGAGAATAGATTATGATTTTCTTCAATTACCACCATAATATGCTCAAATTTAGGGGTCAATGACTATAGGATTTTCTCCAATTTAGCTTGTTCTTTATACTCCTCTTTATATATGTTTATTTAATTTGTCACAGTAAGAAGACAACTTATATAATTGGCCATTATCTCAGAGGATTCCATTTGCTAAACTTCATATTAATGTCTCAAGGTTTAAAGTTTCACCTTTTTGACTCTCTCTGCACATTTATATGTCATCACCAAGGTATCCTAAGCTTGCTTTGACCTGATTTCACTTATAATCTTCTCAAAGACTTCATCATTTACTCCTTGATGAATAAAATATAGGGCCCTCTTATGCTTTTTCTATTTTCACGGTAGGCAGCTTTTATGATCATTGACGTTATTACTGTCGTCAAAATTGTCATTCTCCATGAAACCTAGAAATGTATGGTAGTCAAAAAGCATCCTCATTTTAATAGTCCACTGATTGTGGTTTTCCTCATTCAATATAGGAATTAAAACTTAGGTTGAGCTATTGATATTTATATCTCTAGTACTACTAATAGTAATTAATAAGAAGCAAAAAATGTAACAAAAGTGAAAAAGAAATAAAATGATGTGGAGAAGAATGATGGAATAAGAACAAAGGATTATTTATTATAAAAGATTGAAGTAATAGTGTAGTACACTAATAAAAAATTAGACATATTTATAACCTTAAAAATATAATAGACTTTTTAATATTCTACAATTATAGAAGAAGAAATGTAAAAAATATAGAATAGATAAATGTTACTAATCCTAACAAGTATTGAGATAAATATTATCCTAACAACAATTGACTATTTCCACATATACAAAACAAAAGAAAAAAACTATTTCAACATAAATAAAATATTGTGGGAGAATCAAGATTAATATCATAAGTCTTAAGTTCTTTTTTACCTTTTCCTTAACTCCCTCAACTATCAAGCAATTCTTAGAGAAAGATAATACTATTAAATAAATAGCATAAACAAGGAAAGAGAAGATATATGGGTGAAAAAAGATACTAAGAAAGTTAGTACAATAAATATAGTTATACGTACGTGAAGAAGTGTATCTTATTTTGAAAAATTGTAAGGAACTTAAAGTAACAAATTTTCCTTAAACCCTTTGGGTCCTTTTTTTTTTTTCCTTTTGCTTTCCACTTTAGGTGAGACCTTTATCACCAAAATCTTTGGCTAGTTTAATTTTGTTTAGTAAGTTACAATTATGTCCCAACTTTACGATTGTCAATTGCTTTTCTTGCCTCTCAACTCTATCTTTTTCCTCATCTCAGCCTCTTCCCTTTCCAGTTTTTAATGTCCCTCTTCCTCTTCCAATATTTCCCTTCCTCATTTAGCCCCTTCATTATATCCTTTAGCTCATGTTGGTTGCTCTTTTGCCACTAACTATTGTTTCTCTCTATTATGAGTGGCTCCCTCTCTCTTATCCTTCTAAGGCTACTCCTTCCCTTACTTATGAATTCTCCTTCATAATCTATTGTGGTCTCTAATGGAGTCATCTGTCATGATGGTACAAAATGAACCACCTTTGAACTCGTATAATTTGAACTCTCCTATCTTATTGACTTCATATGAATATATACATTTGATGGTTATCTCAGCTTCTTCTATTCCCTTATTTGTTATTATTTTATAGTTAAACTCTTCAGCTACTCCTCTAGCTCCTTCATCTAGGATTGACTCATTTGATCTTAATTCCTTTATTATTGATTATGGTGAACCCTCCTATCTGGTGCAATATCCCAAAATTAAAAGGAAGAGGCAAAATGGTCATAAGGGATTGAAAAGAGGTTTTATAAAAAAAAATACCCTCCCTTAGTATGATGTATTTATCTGTTTGGAATGTTAAGGTATTGAATTCTTCTAACAAGCAATTAGCTACTAATAATTTCTTTAAATTTGTTAATCCTATTATTGTTTTAATCCTTGAATATAGATTCAAAGCTCTTAATCTTGACATCAATCTCTTTCAATTTGAAGGATGGAGCTTGATAAGTAATGTCCATCACTCCTACAACTGCAAAATATTAATTACTTAGAATATATCTCTTTAATATACTACAATTTTGTTCTCTTCATCCCAAATTTTACATCTTAAGGTAAGCTTGACTTACT
Source organism: Erythroxylum tenue (assembly GCA_027568955.1). Taxonomy (NCBI): domain Eukaryota; kingdom Viridiplantae; phylum Streptophyta; class Magnoliopsida; order Malpighiales; family Erythroxylaceae; genus Erythroxylum; species Erythroxylum tenue. The sequence continues at coordinate 11,442,340 of JAOSBM010000004.1, forward strand.
CGATGAAGTCTTTTCTTTTTCTCATTTATTTATGCCTATAACAATTATTCAATTAGAGCATTAGGAGAATATCTATAAGTTGGAGAATTCTTGCCCCAAAGCTTGGATTGTGTTAGGGGAGTTTAAGTTCCACTTATCTCAAAGTATTTAGGTGTATACGGTTGGGACTCAAGTATGTAAGATCTCATAGAATGCTTAAATGACAAATCCTTTAGCAATCTTCACTCAATAGGATGCTTTTTCATATAATCAAATAAACAATATGGTCACGTTTTGTTGGAACCCCACCCTAGTGAGCCACGTGTCCGATGTCCTACGTGACACCTAGACGCGTAACCAATGAGGGAGGGATTCCTCACCACAGAAGACACTCAAATCAAACTTAGTTCACTTACTCCCGACGGATCTTGATAAATTTATCCTAATCTTCCTCAATAAAATTGATCTACTTAGGGCCCACAATTAAATCTGATTCCTAAGCTAAAAAGAAATTTCATGTCTCTAGATTTATTCGAATCAAAAATCTCCTCAATCGGATCTCTATAGGTTGCGAAATAGCCTAAAATATGAAAGTACAATCAGACTTTATCCACCGACCATCAAACTTTGGTTCAGTCCATCCTTATCGATTTAAATCAAGACTGATCAATAAGCTATGGAAAGATAGGAAAAAGTCTTAGAAAAACAATGCTTCGAAAAGCAGATTGATCGGAGGTTGGACGAAAAAGTTATGGGGAAAAGAGTGAAGGAAGGTCGGGTCGACCGATCGCTCAGCAAGGCGACCGATCGATCGGCCAGGTGATCGACCGATCGGCCAGGCGATACAGGCGATCGATCGATCAGGCGATATAGGCATTCGATCGATCGGCCAGGTGATCGATCAATCAGTCAGGCGGTCGATCGCCTAGCCAGGCGACCGATCGCCCAGCGCTCGCTTGTGCTAGGCGCACGATCGGTCATCCGCATGGGCGATCGCCCAAGCGCCCACGAACGACGCTTGGCAATCGTCCAGCCGATACGCGCTGGTTGGCCGAACGAGTTCTTTTCAGAATTGGCTCAACGCTTCTTTATGAAATTTTGCCATTTTGGCATCACTTGCACCGATCTACCACAACTCACATCTTCCGATTTCTACATCCAAAAATAGCACGTTACACAACATTTTAAAGCTATGAAACTCCTTTACAACTCGCAAAAAGACTACTTGCCCCCATTCAACCTAC
>JAOSBM010000004.1:11451218-11461930 GCA_027568955.1 Erythroxylum tenue
TAAGACATTGTTTGGCTTATTTTTACTTTGCTTGGGTTTAACATATTGGATTAATCTTTGATGGATTTTATATGCATGCTTTTATGAATAATTTGTATTTGTTTAATCAATTTTTTAATAACTTTTTATCATATATATTGATATGAATAGGTTCTGGTTACCCTGAAAATCGAACATGAAAATAGGTTAACCGATCATATAGGTTCTTTAGGTTCAGGTTCAGGTTCAGGTTCATAAAATTGCCGAACCTGATATTCAGGTTCAGGTTCAGGTTCATGAAATTATCGAACCTGACATTTAGGTTCAGGTTCAAGTTATTTATGAACGGGTCAGGTTACCCTACCATAAACACCCCTACTGTAAAGTATTCAACGAGAATGAGAAATGAAGCGTTCTAAGCATTGAACTGAAAGCAAATTTAAAAGAAATCGTTTTGAGTCAAAATACATTTTCGAATAAAGCATTTTAGGATATTCAAAATACTACAGTCCCTCTCTTATGATTCCAATTCCGCCGCAGTCTAACTTATCAAAGAATATGGCATTTACTTGCATGAGGCTAATTTGCTTAGTTTGCGCGCTACATAAGTCTTTATACCAAATTCCAATCGTTAGTTGAATGACAAGGTCATCTAATCGGGACACGCCCGTGCTTCACTTATACCATACTTATTAACACATCTTGAGCTTAGAATAATAAGGTGGCGGCGCTGCAAACATCTCAAGTGTATACACTATACACGCATCTTGCGAGCGATTGGAATTTCCAAATCTAGCACCTACTCCTAAAAGGCCCATTTTACTAGTGATTTCTCGGCCTTTCCACCTTCTTGTAGTGGGTTCTCTCACTTTTTGACAAAGGTCAACGGGATACGATCTTAGACAACTCTAGAAACACTTTACTAGGATCTTGGTAGTCGATTGTTTATCACTTTTATATACAGCCGTACAATCTTAAAAGTTTTTGAACGTAAATGATCGTTTCTTTTATTATTAATGATTTTAATAATGATTTTATAATATTTCGAAATTTAAAATTGATTTATTTTTTATATAGATAATGATATTTTTTAAAAGGAAATAAAATTATATAATAAATGCTTCCTTATGAAATTACCTGATTTATTAGAAATAATTCTACAATATCTTAATGGATCTTGCAAATTACAATCTGCTTAGTGATATGATAATTTATCTTAACATCAGGATATTGGAAGATTTTAACAAATATAGTATTAAAGATTTAATGTCAACTCAAGATATAAGATAAACAAGACTAATTGAAGAAAATGTCTATTTAAGGAAGACCTACTACATTGGCAAATGGTGGACATACATTAGACTTCTAAATAGCATCAATTGTCTTGAAAGTGATATCATTATCAAATTTCTTATGCTTTAGAAAGTGAAAATATTTTTAAGAGAGATTATTGAAGCTCATATCGAGCAAATTATATTTTCATTTGTTCAGAGCTTGTAGAGGCTAACTAAATACTACTAGTTTGAAAGGTTGGAGAACCTTAAAAAATATGTACTCGTAAGCTTGAAGAGGCTAGTCAAATTTCTACTTGAGATTTTAGTGAAACACTCAAGTTAGATATTTGGGGACTAGACGTAAGCTTGGTTATAAGCCGAATCAGAATAAATCGATTGCATCATTCCTCTTGCTCTTTAACTTTTAAATTTTCGATTATAATATGTGTGTGTTCATTTTAGCAAGAGGCTCCTTCACTTTTATAATAGACTCCTTCTGTTTTCAACTTGCAATAGGTTCTTCTCAATTTTAACAAGCGTCTTCTGTTTTGGTAGGATTTATCATTTAATAGGCTCCTACCGTCTAACAAGCTCCTATCATTTAACTGGCTTCTATTGTCTGACAGGCTCCTATTATTTTAAACTTTAACGGGCCCTTGTCTTTTATCTTTTGCGTGTGTTTGCTTTATCATTTGGTATTAGAGAGAGGTTTCACATTTTTGTGTTTTATAGCACGTAATAGATCATGACAAACAATTTGAGAAGCCTTCAAGGACTATCTGTTTCAAAGCTTCCTTACTTCAATGGAAATAACTACTCATACTTGAAAGAGAGAATGACAATCTATCTCTAATCTGTAGGTATTGAAGTCTAGCAAGCCATCAGAGTTGGAGCTACACTTCCCACTATATGAAACGTAGAAGTATGGTGTAATGCTGGCAGAAGAAATGCACAACTAAACGCTAAAGCAAAACATCATTTGATCTGTGCACTATCTCTAGAAGAATATGAAAATTTATACTATTGCTCTACAACAAAAGAAATGTGGGATAAACGTCAAGTCACCTTTGAAGGAACAAATGAGGTAACGAAACATAGAATAAGTTTTTAGTAAATCAATACGAAACTATTGGCGTGAAACAGGGAGAAAACATAAATGAATTCTTCAGACGGTTCAACAACATCATGACAGCCTTTAAGAACTTGGGAAACATATATCCCAATGATGAGCTCGTAATGAAGATTCTAAGATCACTACCAAAGGAATGGAAACCTAAGGTGACAACTCTAGAAACTGCAAAGGATCTAAACACTATTTTACTTGACTGGCTACGAGGAAACTTGATGATCCATGAAAATGAGCTTAGGCGAGATAAAAGATCCTCCTACAGAAGAGGAATGACACTAAAAGCATCCTGGTCAAATGAGGATTTTGAAAGCTTTGAAGAAGAAGAGCCTGAAGAAGCCAACAACGTTTGTCTTATAGATAAATCAAGAGATGATAAGGTATATTATTTGATTATGATATTGAAGTTGATGAATTGAGAAATGCGCATCATGAATTGTATGATCAATATAAAAAGTTGACAGTGAAGTATTTCAAAGAAGTTGCGAAGTCCAAAAGAAATGATGCATATATGAAGAGTAAGATAAAATCATTCGAATCTACGAATGAGAATTTGGCATCTCTGAAGCGTAAGATAAAATCATTAGAAGCTACGAATGAGAATTTGGCGAACAAGAATATGTCTCTTGAGGTTGATTATTAGCAAAAGGTCTCTGAAAGGAAGTTCTGGAAGAAAGAGTAGCCAAGTTGGATAATACTTTGCTTAAAAATGATTATGATAAAGTGAGACAATTAGAAGAAAAAGTTGCCGCCCTAAAACTTGAGAAAGAGAAATCTGTTGGAAAGATCTTATCCCTAGAAAAAGATCTTGCAAAGTTCGTTGATGGAAGGAATAACCTTGATGCATTACGTGGTAGTGGTAAATGTATTTTTGATAAGGCTGAAATAGGTTACAATGAAAATAATAATATTAGGCCATACAAGTATTTCTTTGTTAAATCCAGCAACAGCTATAATCAAAATAGCAAGAACCTAATACATGGTAGAAATTATAACAACTCTCATTCATCTGTTTTGTGCTTCTATTGTGGTAGATATGATCACATTAGTCATTCTTGTAACATTCATAAAATGAGAAAATTATCTCAAATGTATGTTTGAAGACTGAAAGGTCAAGCTACTAACCAGAAAAGACCCAAAAATTTGGGTACCTAAAATGAGATAATACTTTCTGCAGATATGTTTCAAAATGGAGACAAGAGAAAATCAATGGATAGTTGATAGTGGGTGTTCGAGACATATGACAAAATATTTGAAGATTCTATAATGAAAATAGTTTCAAAGATGGAGATCATCTTAATTACGTGATGAAGTTAACTAAAGCTCTATTGGGTCTAAAGAAGGTGATAGCCTGTTGCTAACTACCAAATAATAAATTCCTAACAACCAAATTATGCAGTGAATGGCGAGCTAGGGTCGAACCATAGAGAGCTAGGATGCAAATGCTATTGCAAATGTTACAACATAAGAAAACAAAACATCCTGAAATGATGAAACGAGACAGCTGAGATGCAAAGAACGTTAACAAAAAGAACAAACACAAAGCGAATTTAGAAAATACTAATAACAATGGTAAAGAAGTGGATGGGAGATAACTTCGGGATTCTAGGATGTTCATTGATCCTTGAATCTAAATAAAAGGTACTCTCATCATGGTGTTAGCCTATGGACTAAATTACGCTCTCCAATCCTTAATTTCTTTTAAATAGGCAAAACTAAAATGCTTTAGAAATGTCCCGATCTCCACTATAACGTAGAATAGGCTCTCTAAGCTCAATAGCAAAGATGCATTAGGTACTAAGAAACAACTAACTTAAGCCACCTACTCATAAGCTCGAAAGCTGTAACCTAAAAGTATGGGATCTTAGATTAGTTGATTAAGTATCCTGATAAATTCAACTAACTTATTGCTATTTTCAGGAATCACTATGGACTATTACATATCACATGCTCATCCCTAGCCTTCGGATTAGAAAGTTACCTAAAGGGTGATCAAGCCTATAAGCAATTCCTAATTCATGACATTTATCCTAAATCCCAAACCAACCTAGACCAACAAACACCAATTTAAGACAAATTCAACTCCATTCTTATAATTTACATCCCTTAATCCTTATAATATCTCCAAAACCCTAAGTAGTCTAGCCACGCATGTTCATTTTAAGCACAATAGACATTAAATAAACTTAGTTAAATAAAACGAAGGCTGGAAATTATAAATGAAGTAATAAAAACTGAAATTCAACACTCACTTAATATAAATCAAAACTCTTTATGCTAATAAATAACTAATCATAACCCAAATTACAAAATCTAAACTAATTGCATCAAAATGAAAATTCCAGCACACATAACTTGCACAAAAACCTAAATTAATTGATCATGAATCTAAGACCATGCATAAATCCTAAATATTAAGCATAAATTAATCAAAAGCATCACAAGTAAGCAAAAACCCATAACATAAACCATTAAACATTCAAATACCCAACAAATTCATATATGAAAAAGCACATAAATAAGCTCAAAAACCAAGATTAAAGCTGGGAAATTGAAGGAATGAACATCATCTTTGGTGCCATTGCTGGAGTGATGGGCACATGTTTTTCAGTACTGATTTGTATGGAATTAGCATGACCCAGTGACCATTGATAAAACATAAAGGTTCCTTACAAAATTCATAAAGTTCAACTATAAAATCTATCAAACATTCATTCTAACATTCTAGAACATGTAAAAATATGATTAACACTAATAAAACTTTGAACTAATGGAATGAATATGAAATATAGCATTGAAACTAAAAGGGAATAGCTAAGCTTATATATAATAACAAAAACTTCTCTGCTGGTTCCTTCTCTCTTCTTAGAGTTTTCCAAAACTAGCAGATTTTGAGAGCTCTTCTCTCTTCTTGGAGTTTTTCCAAAAGTGGCAGGTTGGAGACTTTTTTTCTAGGTCATTTCTCTTTCTTTATATATTATTTTCCATTTATGTTAAACTCTTGGTTTTCCCGTGCCTAAAAAGTCCAAAAAGTCCCTCGAAAACTTAAATCTGGAAGCAACTTCGCTTTTGTTTAAACGCAAGCCATGATTGTGGCCTTTTGTGCACAATCGTGGCCAGTTTATCTACTTTCTGTTACGATCGTGGTTGACTCCCCACGATCGTACCCTTGTACTCAAGCTTCTGTCATGATCGTGGCATATTTGCCACTATAGTGGCCCTGGATTATTTCTTGGGTCTTCTCTGATTCTCCTCCGAATGCCCTTGATGGTTTCTCCTCCATAAATGGCTCTCCAAACTTTTTCAAACTTCTTCCTTTTAGTATATATTTGTGTTCAATCCTTTAATCTATATGTAAACACAAAATGAACACAAATTGAGTATTTAAACACAAAAATAGGATTGAAAAGACATTGAAATGCATAAGAAAATATAAGATGATTCAATCCTATCAGCAGGCTCCTCGAGCATAGTATGAGAGGTTAAGTAACTTTCTCCTTGAGAATAACTTCAAAAGAGGAAAGCATTAATGCAGGGGGAGAGTTAAAAGTTAAGATGAAGACATATTTTTCCTGGTTTATTCTTACATACTTGTGATATTTTGTGGCTGTTTAGTTCTTTTCCCTTTATTTTTTCATAATGACAAAGGGGGAGAATTAAAGTGTCGATATATTTTTCTAAAAGTTGATGATATTTACTTGCATGAATTATAAGCTTGATGAATTTGGGATATATGTTACTACCTGAATTCGTGAAGTTTAAATCTATGATTTGTTAACGATAGGCTCCTTCTAATCAGCAAGAACTTATAGAGTCTACAGATAAATTTGAACGTCTATCTGTTATTGTTTGTCATCATCAAAAAAGGGGAGATTGTTAGTTCAAGGTTTATTATTAATGATTTTGATAATGACCTTATAATATTTCAAAATTTAAATTGGGTTTATTTCCTTGTATAGGTAACGATATATTTTTTCAAAAGGAAATAAAATTATATGTTAAATGCTTCCTTTATTACAAAAACCTTCCTTATGAACTTACCTGATTTATTAGAAATGATTCCACAATATCTGGAAGGATCTTACAAATCAAAATCAGCTCCGTGATATGATCATTTGTCTTGACATCTGGATACTAGAAGATTTTATCAAATATTGTATTGAAGATTCAAAGTCAATTCAAGATATAAGAGAAGCAACGGCTGGTTGAAGAATATATGCAACATCCCACTACCATAGGGCACATACCCAAACATTTAGGAACATTCAAATACATATCCTATGATAATGGCATGTTAGAGTAAAAACAAATCCAACTTACACATGGCATCAACTAACATCATTCGAAAGTCAGCAAATTTTTAAAACATTCGTTGCATTTATCCACAAAATTTAGACTGTTTTCTTTAGACAAATATTTATATAACCTCATGCAGGTTCTAACAAAAACAACCAAATACTAGACACAACACTTCTGGAGCCAGCTGATAGACCTCTAAGCCATTACAAAATCTAAAGGGTCCTTTAGTCCTGTCTAAGAACTAGGTCTCTTGTCTCCTATCTGAAAAATCATGTTGCAATTTTTTTGAGTTTTGCGAACTCAATGAGTGAACCATCATTGATATTTTCACCGGATCACATACACATAATATATATTTTACAGACACTCATTCAGATCATAAACACATTCCAGATGTTCACACAATATGGTATATCATAAGATCACATAGTTCACATTACTAAGCATAGCAAATAAATCACATCAATTTATCACTCATTCAGCATTGCAAATCATTCAATAAATTTCAGTCTTAAAATGTTATATGCATAAGACTTACATTCTTTCTTATTGTTGTGACCGAGTGCCAATCACAACTTATACAAATACCGGCCTATAGGGCTCAATCAAACAAAATCACAGAGCATAACTCTACGTGCAAAATCAGGAATCACAGAGCAAAGCTCTACGTGGAAGCGCTTCATACTGGCAACTCAAGGCACAACGCTTTTATCTGAACATGCATTTTATGAAATGCAACAATTTCTGAATATCTCATATATCACAGTCATCGGACCTAAGTCCGGTATTCAACTTTCATTGAGAGTCAAATGTCAAATTCATAACAATTCAAAACACTCCCAATACATGCCCAGCTATTAAACTCCTCGGACCTCGGGTCCGAAATTCAGAAACAGCTCGCAAACAGTTCAATAATAATGGAAGTGTAATTAATCAAATTAAATTCAAATCAAATCAATCCTAGAAAATCATCTAGGTTGACTCACAGTACGTTCCAAGAAGCTATTTCCTGGATGGTCCGATAATGTCTGTCTGGCGTCTGATGTGCTCCTCTATAACATACACAACACATTCACAAATATCACATTTTGCACAATTGAAAACATATTCCTTTATGCACATGTACTTAAATAAATGTTCAATGACAATTTCGGGTATCTTATTATAATTATCATCATCAAATCGATCAGATATAAAAAGCCTCATAATATCATTTGGTACTTATAAATTGGACCATAATAAAGTAAGTGTGAAATCTATTACATAACTTAATTGGCCACTTCAGATTTTCTACCCATATAATTTCGGGCCAACTTTCCATAATTAATTTGATAGGGGAAATTACAAAATTAGGCAAAACTCCCTTCTGGAAAGTTATTCTCCAATGTCTTAAATTTCTAATAACTCCAAGATCATCCAATTTTATTTAGTATTTTATGAGTTATGCACAAAATACCTCAGACTGTACACATTTGACCTTTCAGCTTGTACATGATCATACCCTTTAATTGCACAACTCATATCTTTCAGCTCAGATATCCAAAAATTACAAACTTTATACCAATGTAAAGCTAAGAGAATAAGATAAAACTTTGGTGAAGATAACTCAGCCTAATTCGGCCCACATCAGTACAGTTTATTCAATAACCACAGGGCATGATTTTTGTCCCTGATAGTGCTTCAGCTTAAGCTACAACTCACTTTCATGCCAATTCTAAAAATCATAGAGACAAAATTAAAATTTGACTTATTCACAAAAGTTGTAGAAATATGTCTCTATTTTAATATGAATAAAAAATTAACTCATTCAGAAATCTACAGCTCAAGTTATAATTAGAAAATCGAAGCATGATCATGAAAATTTTTAGTTCATAACATTTCAGAAGACTTCCACACTTTCATCCTATCAATCACTTTCAAATCAATGCAGATAACTCTAAATTTTTATGGAGAGAAAGAAAAATGTCTTAGGAATCTATTGATCTAAGTTTCAAGTTATTTGGAGTTCGGATGCAGAAGTTATAGGCAAAAAACTGAGGGTTGTTCAATGAAAAACTCTAGTTTTTAACCCACACATATAAACTATCACCTTTTCTCTCTCTAACATGCAAACTTCATCTTCTCCATCGAAAGCTCCTTATTTGTTTTCCACTTTTTCACTTCATATCTACTACATCCATTACATAAACCAACTTTTCTACTCTTCCTTCAACTCAACAACTCACAACAAACCAAAAATCTAAGGTTTATACTTAATCATCAAAAATTAGAAATCTCACTTTCACTTTCTCCCTCTACTGTATTTATATAACGCCTGCACCTTTCCCTTCTTCTTTTTTTTCACATCAGCCCACGTTTTTTAATCATTTTACTCCTTAAAACACAACACCTCATTATGCTCTATATCCTCTTTAACTCTAACCTCATTTAAACCCATCTTTAACAAAACCCAAACATTTACGCCTATACTGGGAAAAACAGAGCATGAGCTTATCAACTTTTCTACATATATGGTATTGCATGTGTTTTAAAATCCAACAATAACCTCACCCCAATTTTTATTTCATCATATAGTTTAATTCTTTTCATCTCAAATGCAAAATCAAATACAACACCCAAAAACACAGGACATCACTTACGGTTTTTCATCACTTTCTACATCTTTTCTGCAATTTTTTAACATCAATACACAACCCAAAAATGTTCATGCATGCATTCATTTCTAACACTAACCCATCATTAAACTCAATTTACAAAACTCAGTAAAGCTCAAGACACAACTTACTTGAGTTTGTAACCGAATTTCAGCAGTGAAACTGACAAGCAAGATTTTGGTGGTTGGAAAGAAATAGCACAACAAAACAGAAATAAACACTAGCTAGATAAAAAGGATGATACTTATGTAAGAACCAAAACAATGTTTCGGTGATGAGTGAAACAAAGGAGAGCATAGTGATGAAGAATTTCGGTGAAGACTAAAGCCATTCCGAAGAACAACGAGCTCAGAGATCTAGTGTACATACGAGTATTAATCACCTAGTGACACATGGCTCCATGCATGTGAGTCATTTGTCACTCATATAAGACTACCACATGTCACACTATAATTTAGCCATTTGGCACATATATATAATCGCCACGTGTCACTATATAATTGGTCCAAAATATCCCAAATTTTTCAAAAAATTTTAAATTCACCAAATTTCAAAATAATAATAACTCTCCAAATAAATTTTTAACGCAAATAATCCACAATTCGCATTTTTAATCGCATTTATAAATCAATTATACCCGACAAATGTCAATGAATGCATGTACAAATTTGTTTGTGCATCAAAATAAATATTCACATATGTGTGAATATACAATGATGCATGAGCATGAATTATGCTTCCTAATTTCTCATTAATCTCCATTTTAACCCTAATTCAGATAACAAGATGTTACAATATATCTATTTAAGGAAGACCCGCTGCATTTGCGAATTGGGTACATACGTCAAACCTTCGAAATACATATATAGCATCAATTCTCTTGAAAATGATATCATTGTCAAATCTCTTGTTGTTGGAACCCGTATCCGGATATCCAACCTCTTACTAAAAACCCTTGACTAATCCGAAAATCTCGAAATTTTTTTTTAATCTTATTCATCTTAAGTCCATTTTCATACTAATCTGTTCTCATGCTCCTTAATTCGGGTAGTAAGGAGGTTCAAAGTTGTTGCAAAGTTTTGCCACGAAATCTTGTAAAATTCAGCTTAATTTCCATCGATAAAATTTAATTCCTAAAACTCTCGAATTTGCATAAAAAGGTAGACATACTTTTACAAGATTCAGATCCAAATCGGAAAACGAAACGAAAGAACAGAAACAATGGCAAATCAAAAGCTCGGAATTGAAAACGAAACGAACCGAATCGGATCGGATAACAAAGTACAGAAACAAAACGAAAACAGAAGCGAAAGCAAATCGAACCGAAAGGCATAAGGCAAAAGCAAAGCAACAAATGGTTCAAACGAACTTGAGGGCAAA
>JAOSBM010000004.1:11535031-11545878 GCA_027568955.1 Erythroxylum tenue
GAGATGGTTTTTGATTTGGAGTAAAGTTAAGAAATAGGACTACAAATGAGCTAAATTTTGATTCAGTCTCTAAGGTGTTCAATTTCTAGATGAAAACTTAGGTTCAGTTCACTATTTTTGGATAACTACCCGGAATTGTCATGAACATGCATTGTACATCTTTCATTTCATTCATGTGCATTATTAAAAACCTATTATTGTTCAAATTGTAATATATGTGTATGGTATTTGTTATAGAGGAGCAACTGGAACGTCAACCTACAGACGTTGCCGGAACTTCCAGACACTAGTTTCTGGAACAGTTGGTGAGTAACCTAGACGGTTTCTCTCAATTATTGTTTACTCTTGCTCATTCTTTGAATAATGAATGATTGTGATTTGATTGTGGATTCCAGACAGGAGGTCTGATGATTGTGTACTGGGAATTGCGATATTGAAGTGCTGCTTGAATGTGAATTATGAGACCTATGTGCTTATTATGTGATTAAGTGTGTTACATGCATCCATTTATGAATGCATAATCAGATAATGGCAGTTGTGATCAAAGTAGCCAACTATCAGAGCTTAAATCTCAACGAGTGTAAAATGAACTTCGAGCTCAAAAGTGAATCAGAGCCTAAGGCTCAACGTTTAATGCGCCCTATATGGGACAGTTCAAGCACTCGGTCACGACAACGTAATAATTGGCAAAAGGGTCTCATATGCATTTTACATGCATTTTGTACAGTGTGTATGCTTGATCGGAATGCAAAATTGTTATGTTTGCATGAACATGTGATATTTGTGCAAAGTGCAAAGTTGTTAAATAATTGTTGTGTGATTTAATATGTTGCATGAATTGAGCGAACCATCGATGATGGTTACCTCATTGAGTTTGCAAAACTCACCAAAATCGCAACGTTGATTTTTCAGGATCGAGAGACGACGCTAGTTACTGAGTGGCTCCACTACTGTGTAGATTTTGTTTTGGACAGTGAAGCCATGGCTCAAAGGTCGGTCAGCTGGGCATTTTGGATGAATTAGTTAGATTTGTACACAGTTTCCTTTTTCCTATAATACTTTTGTACTAGACTTTGTGATGTACTTTTGAAAGATACAATGTAGAATTTTAATTTTAAGAAATGAAATGAGGCAAAGTTGGTTTAAAAATATTGTGACTTTTCTTATGTTGCTTTATAAACGAATAATGATATGATGTCATATGAAATGAACGTAGTGATCGAACGTAGCTCGCCCTTATCGTAGGCTATGTACCAGAATGACCTTCGGGCGTCCCGGTGCGTACTCTGCAGTAAGGGGGTATTACATTTAATGGTGAGGTGCACGGACACACAAGAAAGAAGGGTCTAAAATGTTGACTCTTCTTTGACCAACATGGTGAAATTACCTTTTTGCCCTTAGCTTATGTGAAATTACCATTATACCCTCCAAACTTTTCCCAAAATTTGAAATTAAGCCCAAAATTTGAGAATTACCAAAAATTTTATTTCATTTTGGTCCCTAGACTTTTGAAATTATAATTAATCCCCTTAACTTTATAAAATTACATATTGGTCCTCCAAGAATTGAAAATATACATTTAAGTTCCTTAACTTTTGACAATTTGCAAATAAGCCCTTATGTACATCAACTTTTCTAATTAAGCTTTTTAAGTTTCCAATAAGTCTATAAATCATGCCTAATCTCCTTTAAGGCATTGGAACACATTTAACTTGGCCACTATGGCCATATCCCTCCAATGGACTCGATTTTACACATTTAGAAGCTTATATGTCGGAAATCTCCAAGGTTTCGTATACTGATGAACTCTAAGTTCATGTAAGGGCATATAACATTATATATCACTGGCATATTTACTGAAAGTATTCAAATACATTTTTGAACTCATATACAACTATGTATATATCAATATATAGCAGTATCTCCAAGTATAGACTAATACAAAAGGGCTCAGATAGTCCGGTATTACAAGTCCTCACCCTCAAGAGGGTTTTGTCCTCGAAACGCCTAAGTCGAGGATACAAATAAATAGGGGTACTGACATCTCATAGCATCCACAAGCTCCCATGTCATCTTCTCGACCCTGTCGCTCTTCCAAAAAACTTTGACCGTGGAAACCTTCTTGTTGCGCAACCTCTTTATCTGTCGATCCATAATCTGGATTGGTTTCACCTCAAAACTCAGTTCTTCTCTCAGCTCCACTGGAGGTGTCTCCAAAACATGAGATGGATCTGGTTTATACTTCTTAAGCATCGAGACATGGAACACATTATGGATCCTATCCAAGTTCGGTGGCAATTCCAACCGATATTGCCACAATCCCAATGCTTTCTAGGAAACAGAAAGGTTCGATATATCGAGGGTTCAGCTTCCCTTAGCTCTGAAATCAGATAATACCCTTCCATGTTAATATCCAAAGGAAAACCATATCACCAACTGCTAACTCTAATGGTTGTCACCTCTTATCTGCGTAACTCTTTTGATGATCCTGGGCGACTTTCATCTTCTCCCAGATGACTTTTAGTTTCTGAGTGGTAACTTCTATCAATTTGGCTCCTTCGACTTTGGTTGTACCAACCTCATCCCAACATGGAAATGTCTTCATATGGTAGCTTGCCGATACTTGTCTGATAATTATTGTTATAAGCAAATTCTATCAAAGGCAAATGTCGGTCCCAGCTCTCTTGGAACTCCATCACACATGCTCTCAGCATGTCCTCCAGTTTCTGAATGGTCTTCTCCGACTGACCATCAGTCTGGGGGTAGAAGGTAGTACTAAACTTCAGTTTAGTCCTCAAAGATTCCTATAATTTAGGCCAAAATTGGAAGGTGAATCTCAAATCCCTGTCTAATATCATAGAAACTGGCACCCCATAGAGCTTCACAATCTCATTGATACACAGCTTTGTCAAACTATCCAATGAGTAGGTTGTGTGGATAGGCAAAAAATAAGCAGACTTCATCAATCTATCTACTATAACCCAAATAGCATCGTGACCCTTCGATGTACGACGTAGTCCAACTACAAAATCCATTGTCACATGCTCCCACTTCCATTCTGGAATAGGTAAAGACTGTAATATACTTGTTGGCTTCTGATGCTCTACCTTTATCAATTGACAAGGAAGGCATCTGGCTATAAATTTCGTTATCTCTCTCTTCAACCCTGGGCACCAATAGCTCTTACTAAGAGTTCGATACATCTTAGTTTTACTAGGATGCATAGCATAAGCCAAAATGTGAGCTTCTTTCAAGATAGCTTGCCTGAGACCCTAGTCATCCAACACGTAGACTCTGTCTCTGAAGAGTAACAACCTGTCTTCTCTCAGTCAGAACCCCTCATCCTCTTCGGATGGCAATGTTCCGTCATCCTCAACCACCGAGAGTCCAACCCCAAGGATCCATACACTCATCAAATGAGTCATATAAGGATTTTGCCTAATAGTTACTGCTGAACAGGACTTACTACTCAGTGCATCGACTACCACATTTTCTTTTTCCCTGGTGATAGTCAATCACTAAGTCATAATCCTTAATCAATTCCAACCATCTCCTTTGTCTGAGGTTTAGTTCCTCCTGTGTCATTAGGTACTTCAGACTCTTGTGGTCAGTGTATAAGCGGCAAGTCTCCCCATAAAGATAGTGTATCCAAATCTTTAGTGCGAACACCACTGCTACGAGCTCCAAATCATGTGTAGGATAATTTAGCTCGTGCTTCTTCAACTGCTTAGAAGCATGTATGATCACTCATCCCACCTGCATAAGCACACAACCAAGTCCTTGTCAACTAGTATCACTATACACCTCATACCTAACCCCCTGGGTAGGTAGAGCAAGCACTTGAGTAGAAGTCAATCGCCTCTTCAGCTCCCGGAAACTCTCCTCGCATTTATCATCCCACTGAAATTTTACCCCCTTCTGGGTAAGCCTCGACAAAGGGGTTGCAAGTATTTTGAAGCCCTCAACAAATCTTCGATAATAACCAGCTAACCCCAGAAAGCTACGGACTTCTATCACATTCTTAGGCTGTCCCTAATCAAGAATAGCTTCCACTTTCTTCGAGTCCATAAAAATACCTTCTCCTGATACCATATGCCCAAGGAATCCTATCTCCTTCAGCCAGAATTCACACTTTGAAAACTTCGCGTACAACTGTCTTTCGCGAAGTATTTGCAGCACAATCCGAAGATATTTAGCATGCTCCTTCCCATCCTCAGAATAAATTAAAAGGTCATAAATGAAGACTATGACAAACTGATCTAAATAAGGATGGAACACCCTATTCATAAGGTTCATAAATGCTACTGATGCATATTTCAATCTGAACGGTATCACCAAAATTTCATAGTGTACATACCTCATCCATAAAGCAGTCTTGTGCACATCACTTTCATCAATCTTCAACTAATGGTACCTAGGCCTTAGATCTATCTTTGACCCTGGGGAGTGGATATTTATTCTTGATGGTAACCCTATTTAACTATTAATAATCAACACATAAGCGGAGGGTCCCATCCTTCTTCTTGATAAACAATACTGGTGCTGCCCACAGTGAATGACTTGGTCTAATGATGCCCTTGTCCAATAACTTTTGCAACTGAACCTTTAGCTCTTTCAATTCTGATGGTGAGATGCAATATGGCAGTATAGATAAGGGTGTTATCCCCGAGATCAAGTAAATAGCAAAATTTAACTCCCGTTCAGGTGGCAATCTAGGTAACTCCTCCGGAAAGACATCGAGAAACTTGCACACAATAAGGACATCTTCAAGTTCGACCCTCTGTGCCGAAGTGTCAATCACATATGCGAGGTATACCTGGCATCTATAACGAATCAACCTCTTAGCCTTGACCACCGATATCAAACAAATTGGGAACATTTGTCTCAAACTTGTGCACCAACCTATTCGCCTGTGTCAATGCAAAAAAGGAAACCTTCTTCTGATCTCCATCAAATCTGGTATAATATTGTTCATTACATTCGTTAATAACATTCACCCAAGTAATTTGATTACGGTAGTGTCCTCAGACATTTTCCCACCAGATTCTAACATCACCTCCAACAATCGGACAAACCTTCAGCTTCATCTCTTCAGACAGCCCCATATTGTGGAATGTCTCTACTGTCTATCTCATCCAATTTTTGGCCTCGGTAACATCACCACGTCCATCAAAGGTACCACACTCAAGGTTCCTTACCTCCTTAATATACCCCTAGATTTCAAGCATCGGATGTTGATCTGACGTAGGACTAGGTACAACTACTGGCTACTACAATGACGGTACCTGTGGTGGCATCTGTGGTGCTCTAGCCCTAGGTTGCTACTGCGCAATGTACTGCACCCACCATGTCATCACCTATTACATAGCCTCCCTCGGCACCGGTGGCAAACCTGGCTACGCTACCGCTGGCGGTGCCATAGTGTGAGGCTACTTATGAGTTAAAGAGTTAGCAACTGCTAGTTCTGCGACTGCTTTAGCACTGTATTCCTCTGGCTCGGGTCGCAAAGGTCTAACCTTGTGACGACTTTCCCTTTCTCGTCTAACCATACTATCACTATAAAATCAAAGAAAAAGATGTTGTTTAATAAAATAGATCAGACTAAGCCTAGCTTATTCGATGTCCCAAACACCCCAAAGAATGTCGATAAGTACTCCCACCGAGGTCGAAATCATCCGACCGTTAAGGACGTCAACTTAATGATCTAAGACTCGACTTCTAGACCAAAGACTTTCGACACCAAGACTCGACTCCTAAAGCTCATGAACCTTTTGAAAACGGTAATAACACTTTTGAAAATGTAAAAACCATACTCTGATACCAATTTAATTGTCACAACCTGGAACCACATCGAGCACATGACAACCGTCATGTACCCAGGCTATGGATACTTGCAATACCCTTAACTTGATTATGCAAAGCTAACTGAATATCCTTTGAACACATTTGGACAGCACAACGTCTGTATTTTGAAAATCCCAAAAGTCAATTAAAACACCTGTAAATCAGTTTTAAACGCACTTCTATATTCATGTTTAAAACTCTACCATAACTTCTGGACTTTTAAGTCCACTCAAGAGCAATCTCAACAACAGTACAAATAGTTTATATATAAGGTCATTTACAAACTACAACACAATCAAGAGTTAATTCACAAAATCATAAAGCATATCTACATAAACAACTTTTAAAAAAAAGTTCAAGACCCACTATACAATAAAAGAACAAAACAGAGACTACCCAAGTGCGGTAATGCCCCAAAAATGTCAAAAGACTGCACAATCCACTCAGAGCTTCAAGCTCACCAAATTAACCTGCATGGTTGGAACGTGGAGGGGGTTAGGACACTATGTACTCAGTGAGTAGGAAAAACATATATCGCAAACAAAACCCGATACACACCAAGACGGTCTAGATAACCTAAGGATGGGTTTTTCACGCATTTAGCATGCACATAACCACCTATGAAGTGAACATATATGGCATAGAAAAACATAGGCCTAGCCTATTACTCAATATATACTAGTTAAGAACCACATAGGCCTAGCCTATTAATCACTTATCCAGTGAAAACATAGGTTCAAGTTATAATACACAAGAGCAGAAAAGCATCATATGTATAAATAAAATCTCTCATCGGGAAGCCAAATCTCATAATAGGCTAATACAGTCATGTGTGCCGCCACTAGTTAGCCAAACTAATGTCCACACCCATCAATTCCCGGTGTTGGCCTGACTTTCATCTGTGGTGAGTCCGAAAAATGGTCGACAAGAGCATCATGACCCTAGGTGATGACCTTATCGGTGACCAGACCTCTAGGTGTGTAATCATCCACAAGTCCCGTAGAAAGGTGTAGATACAAGGACTCAACTTTTATGTACCAGCATCAAAGATATGGGGGTTGCTTAATCTGTTGTGCCTAGCACACGAATGGCCAATCATTATCTTACCAATCACAAAAATCATATACAAATAAGTACTAAAATCAAGTAAGGCACCATGCCTTCACTGATTGGTCCAACCGATAAAATGGAACCTTGTCATGGATCTAAGCCAAAAAGAGAACACATACACGCAGCATACATGACTCGGTTATGCATATGTATGTTCCAAAACATTATTTCATGCTATAAAAGTCATCTTTTGCATTCCAAGTGCAAAGTTGATAAAAAATGTAGCTTCAGAAAATAAAACATTGTCCTTTGCACTTCAAGTGCAGGTTTGTTGAAAACAATATCATTTCTCAAAATATATAATAAAAACATCAATTGCACTCCAAGTGCAAAGAGTTATTCAAAACAATGTCGTTTATTAAATACACAAGTATACTAGCATCCAATTGAGATTCAATTCTACTATGCATTACCTAGGTTCAAAATTCACATACAAGTCATCATGCATGTCTTGGGATGTCCTAGTCCCATTTGAGAGATATGGTTTCCCCAACTCACCTCAAAAGAAGGTGTACACTCCCTTGACTTCAACAATCCTCGGTACTAAATTCTTAACAACAAACTCAAAATCAAAATGTAGAGAGAGATGAGACAAAATTTACCTAAACTTTCCTTTGGTGATATCTTAAAATCCTTTAAGAATTTCTCAAATCTAATGATAGATTTGAGTTCCTTGATCCCAAATTAACTTAGAACACCTTGGTTTGGGTTGGAGAATCAAAAAAAAATGGTGGAAATTTGGTGATGGCCGAATGGTATTCTTCTCCTCCTCTCTTCCCCTCTCTTCTCCTTTCTTTCAATTAAAACAAAGTGTTTTTAATATTTAATGGTAAGGTGCACAGCCACAGAAGAAAGAAGGGTCTAGGATGTTGACTCTTCTTTGAACACACATGGTTAAATTACCTCTTTTCCCTTAACTTATGTGAAATTACCATTATACCCTCCAAACTTTTTCTCAATTTGCAATTAAGCCCAAAATTTGATAATGAGCAAAACTTTTATTTTCATTTTGGTCCCAGACTTTTGAAAATTATAATTAAGCCCCTTAACTTTATAAAATTACATATTGGTCCTCCAAAAATTGAAAAATGACATTTAAGTCCCTTAACTTTTGACAATTTGCAAATAAGCCCTTATGTACATCAACTTTTCCAATTAAGCTTTATAAGCACCCAATAAGTCTATAAATCATGTCTAATCACCTCTAAGGTATTATAACACATTTAAATCAGCCACTATAGAAATATCCATCCAATGGACTCGATTTTACACACTTAGAAGCTTATATGTCAGAAATCTCCAAGATTTCGCATACCAATGAACTCTAAGTTCATGTAAGGGCATATAACATTATACATCACTGGAATATTTACTGAAAGGATTTAAATACATTTTTGAAGTCATATACAACCATGTATATATCAATATACAGTAGTATCTCCATGTACAGACCAATACAAAAGGTCTTAGAAAGTTCGGTGTTATAGCCTGAGAATTTTTAGCTAATAAGGTCTTTCAAAGACACTCTCAAAAGGGTTAAGTTAAGTTCTTCCATTGAGCTAGAATTTAAAGAAAATAGAATACTAAGAATGTCCTTGGTGGATTTACTAAATAGGCTTGTTGAAAGAAAAATCATAAAAAAATGGGAATTTCAGGTTTATAATAGGAATGCCTTCTCTATCTATAAGTGTCCAGAGTTAGAGAAAACGTAAACTTAAGTTAGCACTCTCTTAGATTCCTGTAAAGGAATCTTAGAAAAATAGAACCTAGAGCAAACAATCTACTTAAGGCTATTGCTTTATAGAAAGGTAGGAATTTTAGAATTGGTTTATTATTTACTAGACAAAAGACAAACCGATTCAATAAGACCCAAATCATTCTTGGAAGAATCATAAGTATTGATCAGGCCAAAATAAGACTAACATTTGAAGGCATTATGGTCTGAACCATAAGTTTCCTCAATTGAACAAACAAATTCATATCCAATAACAAGCAAACCAGTAAAGGAAAACATCTTTAAGGGAGATAGAATCATGGCCGAAAGGAAAAATAAAAGAATTACATGAAGGAGTCCAAAATTTCAAGACAAAAAATATCAAATCAGGTTAGTACTCTAATAGATACCTAGATGGAGCTATCAATTGAAGAAGTCCTTACCGCTTCTAAGTAGAATGGTAATAGGAGTATAATCTATATATCCATTTGACTCATTAGTATACATTCTTTGGTCATGGTTTCAAGGATTTTAGGGTTTGTGATAAGAGAAGTTCCAATGAGAAGTTCGATTTACTTAAGTCTCCTAGGTATGCGAGAGATAAGAGAGCAGATCTAACATGCAAAGGGTCTCTGATATTCAAAGTTAACCTGTATTCATTATAAAAATGGGGAATTTCCCCTTGAATGTTGTAAAAAAAAATTTGTTGGACCCCGTTTTCGGAGCCCAACATCGGACGCAGAACCATGGAACTTGACCGGGGAGGAAAGACTTGGAAGTTGACATTTTAGAAGAAAAGACTCCATGGAAGCAAAAGCAGGCGACATCGCGGCGCCTGGAGTCTGGCCGCGGCGAGAAAAGGCTGGGAACGTACGTTGCGACGTGTGGTTAAACATTCGTTGCGACGAGCTTGCAAGGCATACATCGCGACGAGCGAATAATTCAACGTCACGACGAGCCAACGGCTTTACCCTCGTCGCGACGAGCAAGTGCCTTTGTCGCGACGAGCGCACCCGAAAACTTAAAGCAAATCTTAACTCTCTCAACCACTCAACCCACATCAATCCTAAAATAAAAGAACCCATACATAAACACAAGAAATTTTCCAAAACTCCAAATGAAATTTCATTAACAACAAAAGTAAGTGTTTTACAAAGCTTTAATGGCATTTCAAGCCATAATACATCACTAGAGTTCAAGAGCCAAAATACAAAATACACTTGAACTAATAAAACTTGAAATGTGACAAAAGCCTTGAATTCCAAAATGTAACTTGAAAATACAAAAGACGTAAATTCGGAGTTATGCCATAACTCTTATCCTACTCGATCTCCTGCTCATCACCTGTTTAGGGGGAGGATAAAAGAGGGGGTGAGCTATAACGCTCGTGGGAAAAAATTTATAATAAAGGAATAAGCAAAACTATTTTCAAAATCTCATTGCCCTTGTACGTTTCAAAACCATAGAAGTTTCACATGCAAATATCATCATCTCGAATTCTTGATTTTCAAACAATTTATGAGTAGTTATAAATCATGTATGCATCAAATTTGTTAACAGATCATAAGCACATAAACATAGAATAATGGTTTGGTTATGTCCAAATTCATGACGCACTACACATTACCATATAATGGTCCTATGTAGTCGTAAATTCTTGAGGGAGTCCCTGAGGGAGCTCCATGCCACTAGCGGGCAGCAGAGAGAAGGCTATTCTTGGGTCAACGTGCACGTGACGGTTCTTGGGGACTACCACAAACCCATATAACACATATTGTTTAAAATCTTGTAAACTTGGTGCCCACAATGGCATTTTCGTGTAAACTTGCTTGTTATAGACTTGATAGCCTTGCATAAATCATTTCGGAAAACATGATTTCATAACTTGCGTTCTTTTGAAAGAAAACCTTTTCAAAATCTTTTCATCAATCATCAACATGATTCATGTAACAAATATATATCACATTCGCAATTCATTTACAAAGCAAAGAAAGGCAACATTGATGATGTTATTTAAAACATTGAATCTTTCTTGATTTGAAGAAAACAATGAGTGGCTTAGTCACTCTATTATAAACGTGTACCCACCTGAAAATCCTTGATTGATACTTGTTTAATCGAGTCCTTCCTCTTGCTCCTCTTGCCCCACTTGCCTCACTTGATTTCCTTAAACAACAAC
>JAOSBM010000004.1:11552675-11571710 GCA_027568955.1 Erythroxylum tenue
TTTCAAAATTTAAACGACGCTCAGAAGATACGTATCGACAAGTCATAATTAAACCTAGCGTTGTGACTAGGCATTGGTGCCCGATCGATCGCCCAGCTTCAATATGGGTCTATCGATCGTTCTATCCCAGCCCGACCTCCCGCGCGGCAGGTATAAAAGCCCGATCGACTTTCTGTCACAGCAATACCAAATGCATATATGGCGTCGACCTCCGATCGACCAGTCTCGTCATGGAATGCTATGAAGACGACCCGTTCAATTGCAAAGTACTCCTTCGACCTTCTCCTTGATCAGACTTGAGGAGTAGGGGGGCTTATGGTTGGGTCGGCAATTCCAGGCCCAGGCCCAAATCCAATAGTCAACAAGCTCAATCGTAAGAGACAACTCTCATGCATGCACAAAGACCTACGTAAAATCCTAAACCTAGTAATCATCCCTTATATAAGGTATTGTTTCGCCATAATAGAGGTACGAAACTCATACATTTTTATGTTTCTCTGCTTTTAGCTGCCCATCACCTTCGCGAAAAAGCCTAACTTAAGCGTCGGAGGGGCTTATCGGCAACCAACCTCCGACGTACCTTGTTGTTTTGTAGGTATTCACAAGTTCAAGCATACGAAGACGATGGATCCAAATAGCGACATCCAGCCTCAACAGAATCAGGCTGAACCAATAATAAAAATAAGAATAGATATAGTAAAAAAATGAGAATGAATATAATCATTATAATTATAATAGAAAAAAAATGATTACTATTAATTAGTTTGTTAAAAATATTGAAAAATAAAATTTTGTTATATCTTAATTAGACATATAATTAATTATATTCTAATATTATTTTAATTAATTATTTTTAATTAAATAATTATATTTATTACTTAAAGTATTTATTAAAAAAAGAGTGCGACTGCGACAGGACGCTCTTGTCATAGGTGTGACACCCAAGAATGAGTTTTAGTTCTCTCATTTTTTGCCATTGAATTGTTCTAAACGCACCAACCAAGCACTCTTAAAGTATATATTAATATATATAATTGTGACAATCTAATGGAAACATTCAAAGTAGAATCAGGGATATGATGCAGGTTCGGATGTCAGGATTTTACTGCGTTCCCAAAGAATCAGGATAATTTAATGTCAAAGCACTTATACGTTTGTTCTCCGGTCGGAACACCACACATAGTGATTTCTCGTCACGACACTTAAATTTTACTTCCCATAAATAATGTGTGAGAGTAAATTCAAAACACGAATAATTGCTGGTGAGAACCAGACAAATTTGACAACGTTAACACTTCTCTGATCTCTCAGTCTCAGAGGTTTTGACGGCGCCGTTTGACCTCCAATAAAATCTTTTATTTTTATTATTTTCTTTTTTATTCATTCTTCCTTTCGTTTTTTGGTCTCCAGGACTCCCAAGTCCCAACAGAAGGAAAACAAAATTGTGAAAAGAGAAAGAAAAGTTAAAGAAAAAGACTTTCCCATTTACCAAACCAAAAGAAAGCTACTGCAAAAGTGGGAATTAAGAGTTTTCCCCTTTGGATTCCTTTACTTTGACTTCTCACGCCTCTGTCAGATACAACGAGTCGTTTTCCGCTAGTTCCTACTTCAAATTCCAACCCAGTATTGAACTGGGTCTCTCTAGATTGCCCATTTTTGTGATGCTTCTGGGTCCAGTCGATTTTTGGTGGAGATCTTAAGTAAATGCTAGTGGGTATTTGGTTTTTTCTTGTTTTGTTTAAGAGACTGATTGTGTATGGTTTGTGTACTGATGATAGAGAATAGCGGCTCTCGGTTCTTCATTTCCGTGTTTTAGAACTGATCAAAAGATCTTTGAAGTCTGTGCCATAGGCAAGCTCTTTTCTGTTTTCCTGGTAGGAAAATTTACCTTACTCCTATATTTTTCATTTGGGGGATTATCAGAATCGAATTTTTGTTTGTGCTGCTCTATGGATATTCTTTATATTGTTTTTTTCACTGATACGGTTATGATAGTTCGAGGTTCTCTTCTATTATATTTATGATTAGATTGTTGCTTTGTTGGGTTGGAAATTCTCCGAACAAAAGGTGGTGGTTTGTTGTTGCCGAGTAACAATAACGGTTTGTAAATTTCCCAGTAAAAATAAGATAAAAACCCATCTGGCTAGTGTGGAGATCAGGGACTTGTTACATCTCTTATGCCCCATGAGGACCTTTTTCCCCTCGGATTCCTGCAAGGAATCCCAGCTCAACACCTTAAGTCCACAGTTGTGGCTTCAAGTTGAAAGAGGGAAACTTTCAAAACTCTCCTCTTCCTCATCCATGTGAGTTTTGGTTTGGTGCTTAATATCCAAAACAATTGTCTATTTTTTTCAATAGATTCGGATAGTCAATTATTTTGTTTTCCTTCTTTGTCTGTCAACTATTTGCAGAGACTCCCTTCTCAAGATCCCTGAACCACTGGTTCTACCATTCTTTAAGCCGGCTGATTATGTAGAAGTTTTGGCTCAGATTCATGAAGAACTTGAATCATGCTCTCTTCAAGAAAGGTCTAGTTTATATTTGTTACAGTTTCAGGTCTTTAAGGGCCTTGGTGAGGTCAAACTCAGGCGGAGAAGCCTCCGCTCTGCATGGCAGAATGCTGGCAACGTACATGAGAAATTGGTGTTTGGGGCATGGTTAAAGTATGAGAAGCAAGGAGAAGAGCTCATTGCAGACTTGCTTGCTTCGTGTGGTAAATGTGCGCAAGAGTTTGGCCCAATAGATATTGGCTCCCAACTTCATATCAAAGAAAATTCAGGTTCCCCAAGTACTTTGAGCAATGACGACCCGAAATTGAATAATGTAGATTTTAGAATTGGAAATGAGAAAATATGTTGTGATAGACAGAAAATTGCTGGCCTTTCTGCTCCATTTCAAGCTATGCTTAATGGGCCTTTCTTGGAATCATTTTGTGAAGAAATAGATTTATCAGATAACAACATATCCTCACTTGGGTTTAGAGCAGTAAGGGAGTTCAGTGTTACTGGAAACTTGGATGAAGTCCCTGCAGATGTTTTGTTGGAAATTTTGATTTTTGCAAACAAATTCTGTTGTGAAAGGCTTAAAGATACCTGTGAAAGGAAACTTTCAACTCTCGTTATCTCCGGAGAAGATGCTGTAGAGCTCATGGAATACGCACTTCAAGAGAACTCAACTATTCTTGCTGCGTCGTGTTTACAAGTTCTTCTTCATGAACTACCTGATTGTTTGAATGATGATCGAGTGGTGGAGATATTCAGCAATGCTAATAAGCAAGACAGAACTACCATGGTTGGGCCAGCCACATTTTCACTATATTTTTTATTAAGTGAAGCAGCTATGAGTCTGGATCCTCAGTCCAATATGACAGCTTGTTTTCTGGAGCAATTTCTACAGTCAGCAGAAGCTAGCTGGCAGAAAATACTGGCTTTTCATCAGTTGGGATGTGTGAGGCTCTTAAGAAAAGAATACGATGAAGCCGAACGTCTGTTTGAGGCAGCCTTTAATGAAGGGCACATATATTCTGTATGTGGTTTGGCTAGAGTGGGATATATAAAGAGTCAAAAACTTTGGGCTTATAACAAGCTCAGTTCCGTTATTTCTTCTTCTTCTCCTCTGGGGTGGATGTATATGGAGAGATCACTATATTGTGAGGACAGTGAGAGGTGGAAAGACCTAGAGAAAGCAACTGAATTGGATCCAACTCTTACCTACCCTTACATGTACCGGGCTGCTTCTTTGATGAGGCAACAAAATGTTCAAGCTGCACTAGCAGAAATTAATAGGGTCCTTGGATTTAAACTTGCATTAGAATGTTTGGAACTTCGCTTTTGTTTCTATCTAGCTCTAGAGGATTATCAAGCAGCGATTTGTGATGTTCAGACAATTCTTACACTCTCCCCAAATTATAGGATGTTTGAGGGCCGGGTGGCAGCATCCCAACTTCGTACCCTTGTTCGTGAACATGTTGAGAATTGGACATCAGGAGATTGTTGGCTGCAGTTGTACGATAGGTGGTCTTATGTAGATGATATAGGGTCCCTCTCTGTCATTTATCTGATGCTTGAATCTGATATCACGAAAGGAGTCCTGTACTTCAGACAGTCTTTACTCCTACTTAGGTATGTTCTTGAACTTTCATAAGCTATACCATACCCATCCTTTCCTAAGGGTCATGTGCACTTGATCCATTCCACACTTCATTATGGAGCATATGCAACCGAACGCTTCGCATTTGCAACCCTTTAGAAATGCCATTTTGTTCAACTTCCAAACATAAGAAACTAATGAGTTGTATTTAACTTTCTATTGGTGCAATCACAATGATTGCTTGGCCATCTTTAGGTTGTATTCTTCCTATAGTAATCCCTTCTTCCATACTCTTTTAATTTAGAAACTTGGCATATCATGTCATTAGGATCCTTCTTTATTTGATCAGGTTGAACTGTCCTGAAGCAGCAATGCGAAGTTTACGATTAGCCCGCCAACATGCATCCTTTGAACATGAACGTCTGGTTTATGAAGGATGGATCTTGTATGATACGGGTCATTGCGAAGAAGGACTTAGGAAAGCAGAGGAGTCCATCAAAATCAAGAGATCCTTTGAGGCCTTTTTCCTTAAAGCCTATGCACTGGCTGACTCTAGCTTAGATCCATCTTGTTCTTCAGTTGTAGTGTCACTGCTCGAAGATGCTTTGAAGTGCCCTTCAGATAGGCTGCGAAAAGGCCAGGTAGTGTTTTCTTCCTGCCATTTTCATGGAAATATTGAGATATGAATCTTATAGCCTGTGTCTTGAATCATAGGTCAATGACAAGCAAGTAAAAAATTTAAATGAGATTTTGCTGTTTGTTTGTGATCTTCTTTCGTTTGGGCCTTTTTGAGAAAGGTTTTTTCAGCGTAATGGTCGGATAGTGATGTACTTCTCCCGTATAGTAAATGAACACTTGCATTTGATTTGCCATACATTTGAAAATGACAATTACACTTTCATACTTGTCCTTGATCTCACTTTCTGGTAGTCCCAAAACATAAGTTCCTTGTATGAAAATTCAGTTCATTTTGGGATGATCTTTAAGGTAAAGATGGGATCACAGATGCTGAACTACTTGAGAAGAGAATTATTCTGATTTACTTGTCCCAATGGTTAAATGAATCCTGGCATTTCTACTTTTGCAAACCTCAAGGTGTCTAATTTAATAAACACTGGATGGTTTGTTTAATAGATTCAACAAGGGCATGTTCTTAGCCCTTGATCACTTTCAGATGATCCAAGAATGAGAGATTATCAGACGAGTCATATTCATGCTGGGTTGGCATGACTTGATGTATAAAATGAGTACCAAAGGTGCTGAATCACTTGAATAACAGGGTGGTCTTGTATTCAAGCTGTTTAATTCTGGCTGGCATTAGTTGCTTCATCCTGCATAGACATTGACTTAAGCCTTGATATGGCTCCTTATCACTTACCTATAAGATCAGAAAGATTTGGAATGGCTGAAGCCCTGACGAATTAAAAAGCTTCAGTTTAATCAAATAGAAATTTCGTGTTGACCATTTATTTGCTTGCTAGTTTGAGAGCAAATAGAAGAGTGCTTTTCTGTTCATTTAGGTTGGGTTTATCATGTTTATGATTAATGAAAAAGAATTGATAATGAGAAGAAGTATGTTTTAGATTTTTAGATATGTCTCTGTCTACTAATTTGAAGAACATTTCCTTGTCAACCAAGGGCAATGAGATTTGCTCAACATCAGTCCAGGATTTTACTGCTTTTCAGCACTACACCTTAATTTTTTTTCTATTTTCTTATCATGTCCTTTTATATATATACTTGAACTGTATCACAGTCCTTGTTGTGTGGAGTTTAATTTCATGCTTGATGGTTCATGTATGCATGTAAATGGGCATGTCTTAATGAAATATTCTTTCCCAGGCACTTAACAATCTTGCCAGTGTCTATGTTGATTGTGGGAAGTTAGACTTGGCAGAAGACTGCTACAATAATGCTCTTAAGATCAGGCATACTAGAGCACATCAGGGCCTTGCTAGAGTCTATTTTCTTAAAAATGATAAAGGTGCAGCATATGCTGAAATGACAAAGTTCATTGAGAAGGCCCGTAATAATGCATCTGCATATGAGAAGAGGTCTGAGTACTGTGACCGGGACCTCACAAAAGCAGATTTGGAGATGGTTACCAAATTAGATCCACTTCGAGTATACCCTTATAGATATCGAGCTGCAGGTCAGTTGATTGTCCTGCTGCATTTAATTTTGGTAAACCTGAGAATTGGGACCAACCCAGCTAGTTTCAATCTCTCTCTAATCATGCAGAAAAACATGCAAGATTAGTAATTTCAGTACAAGTTGGAACAAGTCAATTCCTTTGTTGATTATAATTTGCCAATCAATGAGGAATATAAAAATAAAACCATATTGTTAACACTATAATTGGTTTGTTTATTTGTTACGTATGTCGTGGGTGATAGTGTTGATGGACAACCACAAGGAGAAGGAAGCCATTGCAGAGTTGTCAAGAGCAATTGCATTCAAAGCAGATCTTCACCTTCTACACTTACGGGCAGCTTTCCATGAGCATATAGGTGAAGTTGCAGCAGCTCTTCGTGACTGTCGAGTAGCTCTTTCTGTTGATCCAAACCACCAAGTGATGCTGGAACTCCACAGCCGTGTAAACAGCCATGAACCTTAAGACCAATGAGCATGTGCGCCTCATTAATTTTCCTTCCATCCATAGTTCTTGTAATTTATATCCTTTCAGTATAAATATATCTTGCAACTTTTGTTTTACTTCATTTGAGGGTCCCTATCTTTACTTGATTATTTGGAAGTCGTAAGTTCGTATTAAACGTTAAAGATGCAAAGAGAGAATGAAGAGACAAAAGTTTACTACAAATAAAAATATGCATTTATTAAGGAGGTTAAATAAAAATATACTTAAGGCTAATTAAGAATATCTTCGTATCGTAATTTAGCCAATTTAAGAACAAAGTTGTAATACTGGTACGGTTTGCCAAGGGCAATCACAAATTAACATTCCTCTTCGAGATGCCTATGCCCCGTCCTTTTTCACGCCCTTCAAATTCTCTGTCCCAAAAATGGTGTACTTATCCTGTCCCAATGCATCCCACCCACAGGATAGGTACACCATTTTTGGGACAGGGGATCAGCCCCCTTTTTCCCGAGCTGTAAAGATCTTTGCATTTGTTTTCGTTTCAGTTTTTAATGTTACTGAGGCAAAAGATGACAGTTAACCGCCTGTGAAGTGCCAGCCTACAGAATCATTGTGCATTGAACAAATAGATCTGCGTGAAGAGGAAGCAGATTCCTCCCAAGGTAAAGCTCCACGTCCAAGTCTGAATCTTATGGTCTAAATCAAGTCCAAGCACAAGTCTCAGCCGATCACTTGACCAATTTCAGTTCAACCAAACTCTGTGGTAGCTCCAATTTTCAAAACCATAGCTCGTCAAGCAGACAGCTAAATGTCTACATAACCCCCTTTCATTCCAAAGCCTTTCACATGGTTACCAAATTCTTTACTTATACTGATCGGTGATAAAGGTCCTGATCATCAATCATTTACTTGGAGGAGGTTGGAAATAAGGATGTCGAAGAGCATCATCAACAGTCAGTCGGTCCTCCTGTAACCACAAGTATACAGAACAGAAGTTCAGCATTTGTGAAGTAAAACAGGTATTGATACACGTAATATCCCTCCAATGTATGTCAACCACTGGACTCACTCAAAGACCCACATAAACACCTTCTAGGAACAACCAATAGATGTAGTACATAAATAAGTTCAAATGGGGCCTCGTAGCTCAGCAGTCGATCAACAAAATGTTTTAAGAAATAGAAAAACTTCGAACTTGTTCTGGTATAAAACATTGGTCACACACGAATACAAATGGGTTAAAGCGACGCCATCTATGTTATTCCAAGTAATAACTGTTGAAAAATAAAAGTTTAGCTCTTGTTATTTCACAGAATCTCAAGAGCAACACCTTTTGAATTAAAAAAGCATTATATAAAAATTCTTCATTTTAATTAGTAGTTAATAATTGAAAATATAGCAAGGAAAATGACAATTTTGCAACTGAACTTGGATGATGTAAAAACTTACTGGGTCCCAAAGTAACAGTTGGCGGACCAACCTCAAAGCCCAAACATTCGGGAACCTGCAGACACTGTGACACCTTTAGATAGGTAAAAGCCACAAGCTCAAAGTAACAATAAGCACAACAAATTTCAAACAAACCCCAGTTTTAGAGGATCTCTGCACTTTATTTGATGGGCAAAAAACTCTTCAGAACATTTCCATGATGCAGGTGACGCTCCATCCTATATACCAGAAAATAAAACTCTCTCTCAATGGAGAAACGCTATCTATTCAATGAAGCATAGTATTATTTTTGAATTTCAAGCACTAACTTCCACAAATTTGCATCAATAAATCCATCCAAACAACGATTTCCAACACCCCATCTTTTAAAGGCTCTTCACACTTTTTTGGCGTTGAGCTCTAATGTTTTCTCTTTATTTCTTTGGCAGGTAGCGAATGTTATGAGCACTCAGGTGTAGGTTGTGGGATGCGGTAAAGTAAGGAGGGAAGTGGTTCTAGAATAAAACTACCTTAACTGTACAAGATAACTGATAACAAGTTTGTCTGTACCTACAAACTACTTGGGTCACATATCAACAGTTTGATTTGCTGATTTGGTGTCGGAAAATCTCAATATTCAGGATCCATCCTGATATTCGATATTCTAATACTATAAGACATTTTTGGACTTATTTTTTGAGCCATAACAAGCCAACTACTTCATCGCCAACTAGAAGTTGACTGCCTTCCACAGCATCATCAATTATGTGTTCAGTAGGATGAACAAACTGCATCATTAGCATCAATTCTCAGTGAAACGAAGTACTTACAATGGAAATTCCTATTTGCACTACCAACACAATTTGCTCCTTTTATTCTCTTCTTTTGTTCTTCCTATTGTTATTTCTTTAATATATTAGGTATATTGGTGAGTCACCAACTACCAAATGCTTGTCACTCGCGTTCATCCAGGCATGAATCTGCCAAATGGATAACTAATTGGCCAACTAACAAATTTCAATGAGACACCTTCCATTTCTCACTTTTCATCCATCTACCAACATTTTAGTCATTTAACAGAAAAAGCTAACCATATTAGCAAATGAACTCAATCTGTTATACAAAGCAATGTCTACAACACCACTTTTTACAACCTTAATCATCACTACAGTAAATAGAGAAAGACAAATACATTCAACTGTAAGACTTGTGAATATCTTATCTCAAAACAACAAAATCATGAGAATTAATAAGAACAGTTGCTATACTTACTTGGCCTATCGGACGATAATGCTTTGAGGAACTCCCTGGGATTAAGATGCATAACTCCATGAATGCCCTAAGTCTGGAAAAGAAGTGAAAACAATTTAAAGTGAACTTATAAAGACGTAAAAGCTCAGTACGCAAGCTGCTAACAAGAAGAAATTCTGATAGCTTGAAATTCTTTCATTACCTAAACTGAGAGAGCAATCATTAGCAAATTTTCCCTTACTAACAGCAGAAAAATTTATGTTCTACCGCTAACAAGAAAGAACAGAAAAAAAGGTATATTTTTACGGATTAAAGTTAATATTACTAATTATAAATTTGTCACACCACCTAAACCAGTGCAATTCTTGCATCCTTCCCAATTCCATTATACAGTGAATGAAACACTCCCTCTTTGTAACTGCGTGTAGACACAACACCCAAATTTGAAAAGCTTAAGGACCATTCTACTTCTATTGTTCTGTTGTAACTTTTATTTTCCTTTCCTGATTTTAGTTTCTGTTTTTTTGTTAAATAAAAACAAAAGCTTATTTGGTTGTTAATGTTAATATAATCACTTTTATTACTGATATTAAATATTACATAAAACTTTAAGTTACTTTTATAAATTAATTAACTAAGTTTGTTTTAATCTCTTCTAAAACATTTACTAACAATATTAACAAAAATCATTATATTCTATTAAAAAAGATGATTAAAAAAGCAAAAAAAAATTGTAAACATTATTTATATAATATATTTTAACAATTAAAATTAATCTTATTTAGAATTAAAATTTTGATATTTAAAAATTATTTCATAATTGTTTTTAAAAAACTGAAATTTACGTATTTTAAGATATTTTAAATTAATTTATTAAATAATAGTCACATTTTTTATTTTTCTAAACAATTATTCAAAATTTTAAGTTAATTATAAAAATTAAAAACAAATTGAATAATTAAAATATGGTAGTTATAATTGTTATTAGCAATAAATATAATCAATTGAATAGTATATATCTTATTTAATGGTAAATCATATTATGACCAAAAAATGAAAACAAAAAAAAACAAAATTTTATAATTTTTGTAAGTTATGAAAATTAAAAGAAATCAAAACTAAAAACTAACCAAAAAAGTTTTTCTACTTAATTTGAAAATGAAAATAAATTTACCAAAATCGCAGTAGAACCAAACAAACTTTTAAGAAACAAGCATAAAGCGCACATATTCATCAATCCCATGGATAATCATCATCTATGAAACATTTACAATTCCCCACCAAAAGTAGGTGGAAAGTAAATAATCATGGAAGCAAATAGAGAGAATCTAACTTGTATGCAAGCTCCTTCAAATCCTCATTCCAACCTTCAATATGCCGATGTAGAAGAGCTTGTGTTAGGGAACTTATCTGAAATACGTTCGGTGATCCTAATATCAACTCTAGAATCACCACACCAACACTCCACATATCATACCTTTCAAACAAAAGAAAAACCAACAAGTTAGTTTAATGACATACAAGGACAAAAATCCAAAATGTTTTGGGAAATGTAAATAAGCACATGATATAAGAACATACTTCAATGTGTTGCATGTTGATCCCTTGTACCAACTAACATTAAGCAAAGCTTCAGGTGGAGCATATTCATAAGTTTGTTCGGTCCTATTTTGCAGAGAAAAGCCATCAAATGTGAGAATAAGGTTAGGTCTAACGAAATTATGCACATAGAAACAATGCTCAACATCATAGGATGAATGAATACCTAGAAGGTCCACCTGATCCATATAAATGCTTTATAGTGAAATCATCTATCCCGCTACCAAAGTCTATAATGCGCCTAACCAGTTGGAGAAAAGGAAACCGATAAGCAGACATAGGTAATAACAAACAGACACAGATAGATTACATTTGTCTTTTATATCAGTACTCATCCAGTTTATCAATCAATGACCCAGCATACAACATCCAACAACAAATTTATGCAAGTGATGAGGGTAGGAGATAAGTACAGCACATTTTGGTTGTATAGTTCTTCTCCTTGCTTGGAAATCCTTTCAAGCAAACCCCAGTCACCTTATCCTCCAGGCATATTACCATGTTTTCTGCCGATGAGAAATATAAAGATCCTCAAATTAGCATAAACACCAACATGAAAGAAATGTCGTAGTCAAGATAGGAACTACCTACAAGCATGACATTTAAATTGGACATGTCTACAAGTACTAGAAATTTTGTTGACTTCCCTCAAAATTCTACAACTATCATTTCTTTTGAAAACATGATCACAATCAAAACTATACATGCAATAATAGTCTCTCTCAAGAAGACCTATCCTCTCACCAGGTTTGATATCCCTGTGGGTGATGTTGCGGTCATGACAGGACTTGAGCGCCATCAGCTGAATAAATTAAAGTGACATTTCTAAGACAAGATATTGTGGATATTCCATAAAAAGAAGACAGCAAGGGAAGAATCATGTGGTAGGGCTGAATCAATAAAAAGAAGAGCAAGACTCCTGTTATGCTAAGCTAAAAATATTAGCCAAGGCATTTCTTCTATAAAAGCCGAGGAATTAACAGAAATATGAATACAATATATGATAGATATTTTTATGCTACTCACAAATGAAAATTTTATATCACATGCTTCATTTTAACACTATCTGTTGTCTATTAGTCACATGGAAAAACAAGACAGTAGATATGGTAGTAAGCTCAATCAATACTTTTGATGAACAAATAAAAGTATGCATAAGTTTTTGTGGGAAACACACCAACTGCCATATAAGATTGCGCATCTCCTCTTTTCCAGCTTTTGTTGTTTTCATCCAATGCCACCACTTTGATGGGCGCAATATTTGAACATGTTTCACTTCCCTGGCCTTTTCTTCATCATCATTAGTTTTCACTTCTTCCATTGTATACATGAGTTTTGACAAGGAAATTCCTTCATGATGGAATACAAGCCAGATTTCATTTAATCGAGATTCAAATGATTCCACATATCTTGCTATATGGTTCAGACCTTCTTCAAAAGAAGCACTCTGCAGCCTGAACTTTTCAAAATTTGTATCTTTAAAATTCATATTTCCAGATCCATAAACTGTATCGTTCATGATTATATCATTAAAACGTATCTGTGATTCTTCCATCATAGTAGTAGTGATTCCATCATCCACTGAACCTCCTAGACATCTGGAGGCATTCAAGAAAACTTCTCCAAAGTATTTCTCTCGTAGGCCACTCAAGTAAACTGCAGTTCCTCTCTCTACCTGTTCAAATTAATCAACTCTATCACAAAATATTGATTTCCAAAAGGAGAATTTAGGCATTATGGGTCGAGTAAAAAAAGCAGCACCCCATCTACTTTTGAAATGTAGACAAATTTGTCAAGTTATAAGACAATAAGATTGCTAAAAGCAATGACGTCTAACAAAACAACTAAATTCTAAAGAATTCAAGTATGAGATAACATTTTTATTAAATGCAAATAATTGCACTAGCATCTAAAAGAAATCAACTAAAAGCACTTGTAATAAGTTCTATTTTAGTAGCTAAAGAACATCATTTCACTGTATATTTGTAGCTTAAAGTGCAAAATAAAGAAGTATAATAGTCCGTTGCTTAGTTTACACTAGTATTTGCCCGACATTACCCATAACCCTATGTGAAGTCCTATAACCTACTTGAATCTCCCTATTATGTCCTTTCTGGGTCATCAGAATCACATTACCAAGAGTATGGTTAGTTCAATGATATCAGTAATAATCAATCAGTATGAACATTCAAGCAAAATTCAATATGCAGCCGTAATTTTAATACTAAACTCGAACAAAAAAAATCCTAAATTACTGCATAAGAAAAGTTGGAACATCTAGAGAAGGGTAGAGAGCATATTACTAAAGAAATTTCAGGGATCAAGTTCTTCCTCAAATTTGTTCATTTTCTATAATTAACAAAGAGAAGCCAATCCCCCTCTGCCAAAACTTAGTCCAAAACTAAAAGGAAAGAAAACAACTGTTAACAATATTGTTGGTCAATTTTCCACAATCACAGAAGGAAAAAGAGAAGGAAAAAGAGTGACCTATAACCATTCATGGGAGCTAAACATGGTTTCATATTGATACGCAAAAAGCAGCAGGTTCCTTGTCAACCAGAGTTGGAACAAATATCAAATTTAGGTTCAGAACATAACTACAGTCATGTAGGGAGCATGCATCAGCAAATAGAATAAAGATAGATGAGCGTAATACTTGTGACAAAAATATCCAACTAATTTGAATTTTAAACATTACCATGATGCGCTTTAAGATGAACAAGCTGGGCTCAGCAGAACTGTCATTGCATTCATGACTAGAACTATGACTTGAATTTCCTAAATCCGGACGAAAACAACCAAAGTTAAATGAAACATTTTTGTTCCTTCCACTCATAGAATCATTATTATCTTCATGGCAGTTCCAATGAAAAGCAAGCCATACTTCCCCATATGACCCACGACCAAATCTTTTCTTTAGTGCATACCTAGCAACCAAGAATCAATAGTGTCACCAAGGTTCATTCTTATGACAGGAATAAAATCATCAAACTAGACAGGTTTTTCTTGACTGATAAACACGTAATACAAGAAGGGAAAATCAAACTAGCAGAGACATAACATAGCCATAAGAGAATGTCTTCGTACTATGCTAATGGAATAGTTTACAAACCCTCATCCAAACCTTTTCAATTTTCTAAATACCAAGTATAGCACGACCCATTATCCAACACAGCTTGGTTTTACCCACACTAGAATTGGGATCCTTCTGAACAAGATTAAATTGAGAAACCCATTAAACTAATCAGGGCTTTTATTGACCAGATTGTGATCTGTCTCCTAAATTATTCATATCAGATCCTTTGAAGGTTCTACATCAACAGTGCCATGGTTCAAAAACCAACCCAACAGAAAATATTAAAGGCTAAATATTAACCTCATGTTGGGTATGGCATATTCTGTTGGTTCGGTTTTTACATCCGAATCATAGAATGGGACCGATTCAAGCATGGTGAGGAAAGTAGCAAAGCTTTCAGCATTAATGCATTGGTCTTGACCTCCATCCATCCCAATGTTCAAGCATAAATTCCGGTCACTGTACAAATTCAGAGGCCCACCTAGAACAAAAAATATACAAACTTGAAATTACTAGAACCAAGATATGTTTGTCCTGACACATAGCAAACCAGCCCTGCATTTGACTTGATAACTGACTTCAAAGAAAAGATAAAGTTGTACGGTCACGGAACCGTTTACAGAAGCAGCTGATAAAGAAGTTACAACACCTGAACACAACAGTAAGCAACCATGATAACCTAATGGCAATACGCCAGCAACTTCAAAATAAAAAGGTTCACTTACCATATTGGTCACTAAATGACTTGGGTAAAGCCTGTGGTAGGTCATGTTCATAATTGTCCTGGCCGTTTCTTTGAACTTGCAATACATCCAATTTATCATCAAGGTTCTCAAACAAGTAATAACAAGCAACATTCTCATACTTTCCTTCGACCTAGAATATGAAAATCAGTATCAAAACCCACCAATACCAAGATCATGACAGCAGACACAAATCAACCTATATCATGGAATCTAAAACTTAAACAAGTT
Organism: Erythroxylum tenue; assembly: GCA_027568955.1. Classification (NCBI taxonomy): domain Eukaryota; kingdom Viridiplantae; phylum Streptophyta; class Magnoliopsida; order Malpighiales; family Erythroxylaceae; genus Erythroxylum; species Erythroxylum tenue. The sequence goes on from JAOSBM010000004.1 coordinate 11,567,692, forward strand.
GCATAGGCTTGTATTCCTTTCTTCAATATGATTAACATAAGATAGGCCCTCTTATCTTTCAATCAAACAGAAGAAATAAGATTGAGAATAATGTAATTTAAAGCTATCAATTTTTCACATGACTATCGAGAATAAAAAAATGTTAGCACCATTCTTGTATGTTGAAAATTTCATTTGATAAAGCAGACAAAACAAATAAGTGATCTCTTTACATAGCCAAAGGATGAATTTACAGGTAAAAAAAGATCATCAAGCTAGCATTAACACCTTACCAATAACCTGTCAAACTTTGTGGTAAGTGGATTTAAATGCCCCAACTGTACTAGTTCAGAAGTGAGGTCATGAGCTGTCAAAAATAAATGATTAAAAAAGCCATTATCAGCCATTATAGTCAAATAATCCAAATAATTTATAGGAGAGATTGAGAAAAGATGTAAGGTCATTTAAGAAGTCAGTCACAACAATTAAGTATTCACCATTACAATGCAAGGTGAACCAAATTAGAGCTGGTGAAGATGTTCGTGTATGTAGGACACAAACTCCTAAACAGTCAAAACTATCATATAAAAACCTTATTTTAATATATCAGATCATATCATGCAGGGTCGTCTAAACTTATTACACCAGAATTTGGAGAACAACATACAGCCGTGATCTGGAATACCTGAACAGCCAGGTCAGCAAGGACCCAGACAAAGTTGAATGTAAAGGGACCACATACTTAACAAATGTTAGAATTCAAAGTAAAATTAAATTTACCTGATTCTTCAAGCTTTATGTTATTTAGTCCAAATGTTGAAGAATACATATCTCCTTCCCGAACACATTTTTCCCTCGGCTGTTTCTGAGAGACTCTAATATATGATAATGGGACAACAACAGCTGCGATGTTGTCCATACTACCCTTTTCAAAGGCTGTGTTAACTAGACATTCAGCCAAAGTGTATGAACATGCATTTGAGAGTCCTAACTTCTCTGTATCATGAATGTGAACTTGCCACAAAAGATCACAAACATCCTGCAAACTCAACTTCTCAAACACACCATCAGATGCAACCACCAAGTAGCTCTCGTTTGACATGATAGGTTGCCAATCAGTCACTTCCGGTGCAGATATAACACCATAACTAATGATAAATAACAGTACCCCCGGATCAGAAGAGCAAATTAATATAGTAAACCCAGGAGAGGCTATTGAATGATAAAAAGGGGAAAATGCACTTAGCAAGTCAACGTGTTCAATCGAGGAATGAGAAGGTTGTGAACCTCACTTTTTAAAAGATACATCACCAATAGCTCGGGAAACAGCCAGCTGACCATTCACTCGAGCCACACCACCCCACTCAAGTACATAACCACCAGCATTTTCCACTCGGAACTTTTCATCATCCCTGCCAGGATGGTGATCTCTAGTCAGTTCCTCAACAATTAAACTTTTTAGTCCTTTAGATGATGACAAAGTAGTGACATCATAGTCTCTTCTAGGTGAAACAACTCCACTTCGTCTCTTCTCCCTGTATAATCTTAACAAACTCGCTGCAATTGAAAGAACAATACATTACAGAGGCCATCACTTCATACAGTGAAAATTATAGCTCTCATACCTCAATGACAAGCATGCAAGAGCATAAAAGAGTAAACAGAATATATAACTATTCTCCAATGCACAATCATGAAATGGCATAAACTATAGTAGAATCAAGACCAACTTTTTGACCAGATCTTTGCAACCTTTTGCTTCAGCAGGAGATAGAAATTTTTCAGAACACAAAAGAGCCTTTGAGTCTCCAACATTAGCAACTAAGATTTGGCCATCTGCTATCAGCACAATGGTAGCTGTAGATCCTGAATCAAGATTATCTCGATACGCCTCCTTCATGACTCAAGAAAAAAAAGTTTAGCTTGTTTACAAAGTAAGAATAACAGCTTATAAAGCATATAAAGAGTAAACAGAAAGAAAGAACACAAAAGGACGAAATAAGTTCAACATGCCTTAGAAAATGTTGAATCAATATCATGGATTGCCCTCAGCAATGCTTCCTTCAAAATGTCCAAATGAAAAGAATTGTCAACACTTTCTTGTAAAGAGAGTTTAAACCTGTAAATGTTTCATTCCTTCAGAATTGCAAATCAACAATTAGAAGAATTGTTTAAGATGGATAGATCATGACATGGAATTCCTCAGGCACAAAAAGATAGGATATGTGTCAAGTTTCCCTGTGTACTCTTATGCACAAGAACCAAGCATAATTTTGCTTTCATAACAGGAAGACTAACATTTTATAATGCTGGAATTTAGAAGCACAAAAATTATTGAAAAAAAAAAGGTTATCCATCTCAATACACCAACTTATATTTCCTTGTTCAGTTCAGAAGGGAAGACTACATCTCCTAACTCTGCATGTGGGAATTAAAAAAATCAAGATGAAAGATACTATAAAAGCACCTCTTAAAGTTCAAGTCATGGTGACCCAGTTTTTGGTCAGGGTATAGCAATTGGAAAACTTCCTTGCCTGCTTTATCTGGCAATCTTCCAGTGGAAACAAAAGAAAATGCGGCATCCAGAAGAAAATAAGTATGCAAAGCAAAATACTCCAGTAAAAGTTTTGAAGCCATATCGCTAGCCTCTGCGCCATTGTGACCATCAAAAACCGCCACAATCCCAATCTTCACCTGCTTAAGGCCTCCTTTACCTACTCAAACACCAAATTCCATATATCAGTCTTCATATTTTACGCAATTTCTTACTTCGATATGTCAGTCTTCATATTTTACGCAATTTCTTACTTCGACAATCACGTAAGTACGAATGTGAAGGTTCATTTAGTTGATATAAAGATACATAATTCATTGTATCTTGTGATACCAGGGCCCAACTCCCATTATTATAAAAGCATTAACTTTCCAGTATTAAAACGAAATTTTACGGAATCAAGCAAGCATTCGCAACTATTTTGTATATCGTAAAGGAACAGCCTGTTCATGAAAACATGCCTCCTTTGAGTGTAGGTAGTATACAGAGAGCGAGAAAAAAAAACCTGGAAATGGAATCTGAAGATCAAGATTGCAGAGGATGCGGTCCTCCTGGGCCTTCCTGCGGCCCTGAAGCAACGCCGACTGACATCGGGAGTTGCCACCTTCAGCCGTGGGTTGTCCGGAATCGTAATTTGGGAGGTTCCAGCGGGGGCATTTTGGGGATCGAAGCACCGCTGGAGCACCACCTTCTTTATAAACCATCAAGCACGTGGACCGTTCTTCTCCGGAGCAAATTATCGCTGAACACACCGTGGTAACAAACCCTAACACCAACAACTTTCCATCGGTTGAGACCGTCATCTCCTGTTCGAATTCAACTATTTTCCTTGGATTCTTAAAATGGTCTTCAAATTCTTGCTACTCTTTTTTTTTTTTTTTTCTCCCCTCAAATGGGTAGGACTAAATGTAAAAATACCTTTTTCATAAATAAAATAATAAGGGTGGTAATAAGTTGAGTCGGGCTTGGGTTGATTGGCTCAAAAAATGATGTCTTTTTCGGTCAGGCTGGACAATCCTAACTTAAGCCCAACCCGTAATCCGATCGGCCAAGAAATCCTACCATGTAGGTAATTGAGGATTGTCGTCCCAAAAATTACAAATAGGATCGGAACACTCCACGTGTTGTTTTTCTCCTTCGTTTCGATTATTGAAGTTTGAATTGTGCCACTTAAATTTAAAACTTTCAAGAACTGAAAACAAAGACATGGAAGAAGGGTCCTTCTTTCTAAAAAAATTCTTTAAGGTCTTTATGTTTGTGGACTGTTTATTTTTATTTTCAAAGTTTATAAAATTATATGTTTATTTGAGATTTTTTATTTTTAATTTTAATTTCTTTCTGCTTTCAAAATTTCTCCTGCTTTTAGCATTCCGAGCCTTTAACGAGAGGTCTATCGTCGCCACGTGACAGAGACATAGATAGGGATGGCAACGGGGCGGGTATGGGGCGGGTATGCCATCCCCCGTACCCGCCCCACGAACCCGCC
>JAOSBM010000004.1:11571810-11585275 GCA_027568955.1 Erythroxylum tenue
TCTCAGTTAGGGATTTTGTGTATATATGTAATTAACTAATTATGTATAATGATAAACGGGTATAATGATAAACGATAAACGGGTATAATGATAAACGATAGGGATTTTTTGTATATATATATAATGATAAACGGGTAAACGGGTATGGGTGTGGTATCCTCATACCCGCCCCGATACCCGACGGGTATTTTTATTAACCTCCCATATCCGCCCCACGGGTAAAAATTTGCTCCCCATATTCGCCCCCGTTCGGGTAATTTTATCGGGTACCCATCGAGTTCGGGTACAATTGCCATCCTTAGACATAGAGACGTAAAAGGAAAAGAGAGAGATGAGATGTCTCTTGCTTTTAGCATTCCGGGCCTTCAGCAAGAGGCCTACCGTCGTCACGTGGTAGAGACATGAGAATGTAAAAAACAGAAAGAGGGAGATAAGATTTCTATCGCTTTTAACATTTCGGGCCTTTAGCGAAAGGTCCTCACCATAGGTTGATAGCTCAATAGATGAGCTCACCCTTGTCAATTGCACGGCTATGCCAGAGCTATAAAGGCTCTCACCCACGTAGATGGTCAAATGTACTCATCAGCACCTAACTCGCACCTTTGAAAGGCAGTGAGTGACACAACGTACATACATGCTTCCCTTTACTCTATGGGGCCTTCTCGTCAGTTGCAAGGTTTTGTAACTCGAAATTGACTTGGCTTTGCAAAAAGATCTAATTAAATTTAATATATCTTCAAAACATATAAATTTTGATTTAATAATTAAAATAAATTTTAATTTTAAATTATTAACTTATTTTGACATTAGCGCCTAAATAAGTTTTTATTTTTTAAAAAAGATAGACAATAAAAATAAAATCTAAAATCTAAAAATCACAATAAAAAAACATAAGCAAAACCAAAGGAATCCTATTGGGACTAGTCCACTTGGACCTTACCGATCCATTGATATAACCAAAAATTTTGGCCTGGCCCATGCTTAAGTAATATGTTTGAATTTTTACAACTTTTTAAATGTTATCTACTTAAAGTATTCGCCTTCTTTTTATAGTTTTTTTCCTTCAACAACAAAGCTCAACTTTTTATAAAAAGAATTAGTAAATTATGTAGAAAAATAGTTTCATTAACTATAAACATTTGTGTGTGTGTGTGTGACAGACTTTTTATTATTATAATTTTTAATTTTATGTTTTTTAAAGTATAAAAAAATAGAAATAAACGAGAAATAGAGAAAACGAAATCTACAATATTACAATAGATCTTTTAAAAAATTGTAAGTGATTTTGTTTAAGTATTAGTATTAGTTTAAACTTTAAATTATTGCTATGGTGTAAAGAAAAATGTTAATTATCTTTAACGATTTGGAAGAGGATGACGGACAGTGTATGAAATGCTAATGCGTCTTCCTTTGAGTTTTCACAACAGCAAAGAATGATGGGTGTTTAGTAATAACCTACACCCAGCATTCCTTATATATCTTACTTTTATTAAATATTCTTAACATTTTAAAATTTCTCTCCTTATTTATATCAAAACTTAATAATATCTCCTTAAGCTTAAAGTTTTTTATATTGTATATAGGTTTTTAATTAAGTTATTAGTTTCCTTTTAAGTAAAAGTTATTACACTTTAAATCAAACATGAAAGGGATAAGATATTTAATGTCTTTATTTTCATGTAATAATAAAAAGTGGTGTGGATTTCTGAAAGAGATACTCAAACGGAGAGCACATCAGGAAGCAAATTTGCAATGGCAAAGACACCTTTTCCTGACATGATAATTGGATGACAGGTTGTCCAACTTAATAGCAAAGAAGAACTTTAGGATCTTAAAAACAGTATTCCTATCGATTAGAATCTTGCCAAGGCATTACTCAGGTTAGACAATTGCCACATACATATGGAAATCAACAGCATAAATGGCAAAAATTGGGTGGTGCCCTGACTCCAACGGTAACTTCAATAATACATCATGCAAAAAATTGTTACAACAAAATTGTGAACAGGTAACATAGCACATATTCATCTTACGTAGAGTTGTCACAACTTTATGCAGATTCATCCTAGATAGGTTAAACAGATTCAACCATCTAGCTAACAGATGCTACCTGTGCAAATGTCAATGTGAGAGCATTTCACACTTGTTTTTCAAATGTGAGTACGTTGTAGGTCTCGGTTACAGCCCTGGTCATAAAGGTTATAAGTGTCTCAGTCCCCAAGGTAAAATCTATATCTCAAGACATGTTGACTTCAATGAGCTTGACTTTCCTTATCCTACCCTTTTCCCCTCTCCCAATTCTGCTTCTTCTCCTCCTCCAAGTTTGCCTTTGTCCACCTTGCATCCTGCGGTTTTCCCTCAGCCCCCTCTTCCTCCGAGGCTATCTCCCAGCATCTCCATTATGCCAGGCTCCTCTTCTGTGCTCCCAAGTTCTTCACCCAACAATCAGGTAATACCTCCTTCCTCTTCTTCTTCTGTTGCTTCCTCTCCCTCCCTTATGTCATCTTCTTCCCCCCCTCCTGTTCAGCCTACTTCTTCTACCCACCCTCTCCCTGCTACGGCTCCACCTGTCCTATCTACCCACCCTATGCAAACCCGAGCCAAATCTGGTATTTTCAAACCTAAAGCCTACTCTGTTTCCCTAAACTCTTGTCCCTCTCCTGAACCTGCCACTATTTCTCAAGCCCTTTCCAATCCCATTTGGTACCAAGCCATGTGTGAGGAAATGTCTGCCCTCCAACACAACAACACCTGGACTCTTGTGCCCTATGACTCTAACATGCATGTTTTGAGAACTAAGTGGGTCTTTCGCACCAAATACACTGCTGATGGGGCTGTGGCTAAGCATAAGGCTCGCCTTGTGGCTAAGGGTTTTTCCCAAACTCCTGGCCTTGATTTTTCAGAAACATTCTCTCCAGTGGTGAAGGCCTTCACCATCAAAGTTGTCTTATCTCTTGCTGCCTCCTTCAATTGGAGTATTCAATAAGTCGATATAAACAATGCTTTTCTCAATGGTTAGCTTCATAAAACTGTGTATATTACTTAGCCTCAGGGTTTTCAAAACCCCCAACTTCCTAATCATGTGTGCAGACTTTCTAAAACCCTCTATGGTGTCAAACAGGCTCCAAGAGCCTGGTATCATAAACTCAGAACTGCTCTTCTCCAGTGGGGTTTTTGCAACTCTAAGAATGACACCTCTATGTTTTATCTTCACCAGAATGGTACAATCCTCATCCTATTAGTCTATGTTGATGATATTTTAATCACAGGCAATAATCTCTCAGAGGTCCAGTCCATTATCCGTAAGCTTAATGCTCAGTTTGCTCTTAAGACACTCGGTGATTTACATTATTTACTAGGGTTTGAAGTCTATAGAAACTCAGATGGTCTATATCTATCTCAGAGTGGATACATTAAGGATTTACTTACCCAGGCTAACATAGATCTTTGTAAACCGTGCTCCACTCCCGCCTCCACAGGTCTCAAACTCTCTCGCAATGATGGAGAACCCTTTATAGACCCATCTCCGTACCGCAGCTTGGTTGGAGCTCTACAGTACCTCTGCAACATGAGACCTGACATCAGCTTCATCATTAATAAACTCAGTCAGTTTCTTTCCAACCCTCTCCAACCTCACTGGACAGCTTTAAAAAGGGTGTTGCGTTACCTGAAGGGCTTCTCCGATCTAGGGTTACTATTCCACTCTTCCTCCTCGCTCGATCTTCATGCTTTTAGTGACTTCGACTGGGCCAGTTCTCCAAACGACCGCAAATCTACAAGTGGGGGCTGTGTTTTTCTTTGCAGCAATCTCATCTTCTGAAGCTCCAAGAAACAATCTGTCGTCGCTCGTTCCAGCACCGAAGTCGAATATAGAGCTCTCTCTCAGCTCTCCACTGAAATCCTTTGGTTGTCGTCTCTTCTCACCAAACTTGGTTTTTCTCCTTCCCGACCGGCGGTTCTCTGGTGCGACAACAACGGTGCTCGTGCTCTCTCCCAGAATCCGATCTTCCACGCTCGCACCAAGCATATCGAGATTGATGTCCACTTCGTAAGGGATAAGATCGCTGATGGTCTTCTCGAGGTTTGGTATGTACCCTCCGCCGACCAAATCTCTGATCTGCTCACCAAACCCCTCTTTGTGAATCGAATTAGGGATTTACTCTTCAAACTCAACCTCGTACAAAATCCGAGGTTTCGTTTGAGTGGGGGTGTTAGGGATCCACTTCCGACAGTGTCTTCATGTGCAAGGTTAAGTATTGGGCCAAGACCTTTAGCTCCAAGCCCATCTGCCAACTCTCTCCCTACATTCACCTCTACACCTGTTCACAGTGGAACATCCCACTCTCAACAAACCTCCGGATACAGCTAACAAATATCTTTTTGTTGTATATTCTGTTATACCGAATAGTCTAGAAACAAGCATCACCTGTATATAATGTCCTTACAGTAAACACAACAAGCAATGAAAAAGAATTACTTTTTCGGTCTTTCTCTGTTTGCTTTATTTTCATTTACTTTCAGTAGGAGCACGGAGAACAAGTCTTCAGAAGTGCAACATCCATAACCCCTCACTAGACTGGCAAAACATCATCACCTGGAGATTGAAACTTTAGCACGTCAGAAAAGACTTTGTATGTTGCTATTACATTGTTTTATCTAATGCAGTGTTGCATATATGGGATAAAAGAAATAGGTGCATTTTTCACGCCAAAAAAAGAAGTTTTGAGATATTCAATAGAGAGCTTATCAATGACATCATAATTATCTCTAAACATTGATTGCATTAACAGTTGGAGAGCATCAACTAAGTTTATTTCTTATGCTTCATGAATATTGCTTGAGCAATTAGCAACTCCTCGTTATTTTTGATAGTCTCATACAGGAACATATGTATTGATTTTTGTTGATTAGCCTTTCATGGCTTAATACAATTACATTCTTTAAAAAAAATTGTGTGTATTTATTTTAATTTGCACCACATTAGTTATTTAAACCTTTTAGAAACTCACTAATAAATCTCATGCTAGTTGACACAAATTGAGTCATTTAAATTTTCTAAAGATTCACTTTTAATTTTTATGCTAGTTAGTGTAAATGTACTTAGTATTATAGTATGATATTAACTAATTAAATCAAGCTAGTTGTTTAACTCTGATTCCTTACTTATTAAATAATTATATATGATTACTGACCTACTATGTTATTGCAAAATTTTATCTATAACATATACGAAAAATGGATTTTTTTTACAAAAAATACACACATATCTATTCAATATTTATACAAAAAATACACATATATCTATTCAATATCTATTTGAAAATAGAAGAAATTTGTTATGCTACTTTTCTAGGACTACCGGTCTACCACATTTGAAATTACTAATAAATATAAAATTAAACCAAATCAATCAGTTCAAGCGAGTTTTTTGGGAATTGGCTAGTTAGTCAGTTTAATTAAGTATTAAAATCTTTGAATTTTAAGACCATTCGATTTCCATTTTCATTAAATTGTTTTTAATACTTTGGTTCTTATATATTCAAGTGAAGAACTCTCTGTTATCCCCTTATTTTCTCTCATTTATAACTTTTGAAAAGAAGTTTTGTTAAATCATTTTTAAAACATTTGTTATCATAGATTCAAGTGAACAACTCTTTCATATCCCCTTGTTTTCTCTCATTTATGACTTCTGAAAAGAATATCTTTAATCTAGAAATCAGAATCCCCAACTTTGTTCTTATTAGGAAATGAGGAGTGAGATCTGATCATGCACACAGTAGAATAATAACAAAACTATTTCGTATGATTTCTCAAAAGTCAAGGTCACTTAAGATTCTACAATATAATTAAAATATAAAACATAGTAACGTATGAATCATAATTTGCACTTTATTGTGAAACTTGATACTTTTCTTGTCATTTGCCTTGAATCATTCATAAAATTAACTCATCTCAACCACCACAACCACACATGTATCTTTACAACTATTGTAGAGAGGGTTAGGTAAGAAATATTAGCTCCTTTAGAGCTTAAGCCTATTTATATTAGAGCTTGGACCTTTTAGTAATTTAATTGAAATAAAAATTCTAATTTCAATTAAACTTTAATTATAAATATAATTAATTTTAGTTAAATATTATTTAGGCACAAATAAGATCTAATATCTCACAAATGGTCCTCATTTATTAAATATATCATATTTAATTCTAAAGTTTCTTAAACTTTACAATTAAGTCTAACTTGATTAAAACGACATTTCTTTCTTTAATTCATTAATTATTTGTGTCCTATTTTAGAAAAATTAAACTCTTTTAATTCATATTTAATTATCTAATTAAACAATTTATATCCATAAGTCAAAATTAGCATTTAGTAATGTATCATGGCTAGCCAAATATTTAAGAATGTTAAAATGGTTTTGACTAACCTTTATGCATGATTTTTCACATAATTCAATTCTTTCATCAAACAATATTCTGATTAGACATAGAGCATAGAACTAATGTCTACTCTATTTAAGTCCAATCATATTAGTTCTCTACTATTAGTAATTGATTCTATTAATGACATTTAAAAATATTTTCAAAGTGTCATTTCACTTTGCTAACAATTTTCTGAATTAATATTAATCAAGAACAATGAAACATTCTCTCTAAAACATTTTTGGGTGATGAATCATATATATTGATCACTCAACTACCTCTATATAGTTGGTGTTATATCCAATGTCTACCGACTGAGCTACCATTAACCAGAATAGGTCATAAGTAGTATCAAAACATAACAATCCTTATATGATATACTTTGGAGATCTTAAGTCAAGGGATCATTTATACAATTATCACAGTAAGAATTTTTATAAACATACAGCTAATGTTTCAAACAGAATTCTTATACATTACATAAATAAACGAATATCAAATTCTAATTTCAAACCTTAGTACAACAACGTACCATTTCATAAATAGCGAATCAAGAACAAACAACAATAGAGAGGGAGAGGAACAATCGTACCCTAGATCGGTCTTATTCACCAATAAACACTCATATGTTTGTTTTATGTATCTCTATAATTCATTACTTGAGATAGACTAATTTCTTTATAAGGAAGAAACATAATATGTGATAATCTTTTTATACTCTATTAATGTCAAATATTAATAGAACAATAACTAAGAACAATTTAAGGATAATACATAAATACAATATAAATCTCATAATTATGATCTCATTATAATTTCGTTTATAATATACATTTATCCAAGGACTTTATCATATGCATCTGAAGATGTATAAGATAAACAATGTTTTTAAGAAATTATGTCACTGAATTACAACCAACTGATTGGTTGTAAGGTATAATAAACAATCTCCCACTTGTACTAAGCCAAATCATTTAAATATCTTATACCATATCTTTATTTGATGACCATGATACTACTGGAACAATAGTTTAATAAGACATAAATCTTACAATTTTCTTCTCAATTATCATCATAATTAAGAATGTTGCCTAAATATATACTTATATCTTTGATTAAACTTTTACTCCTTTTGCAAGCCCGATGGCTCTAATGTTCCACACAGTGACGGAGCCAGAAATTTAATATAGGAGAGCCTGAATATTAATTTTTTAAATTTTGGAGGGCCCAGTGCACCACTAACCCTTAAATAACTCCGTTCTTTTATATATATTAAAAAAAACCTTGGGGGGGGGGGCCAGTGCATCACTGGGCCCCATGTGGCTCCGTTGATGGTTCCACAGTACATTAGTATTTTAAACAATGCAAACAAACTATACCAAGTTTAATAAAGAAATTATTGATCCAATTAATTATTTTCACTAAAAGAAAAATGCATTGTAGTCTGATCAACAATGAATGCTGCATTGGAACCTTTCCAATCACAAAATAATATTGTTTTAAGTAAAATATATCTTAATCAAGATTTACTTCTAAAGTTAATATCGGTATAACTTAACTCAAATATCAACTCATACATATAATGATGGATACTTTAATTATTCATAAGGATCATATATCTCAAATACTAAGCACCTCTAGTAAGTTGTTTATGTACACGGACTAGATTATGTAAATAAGTTCCTTATCAATCTCTATAGATCTAATTCTTAAAATTAAGTTGTTGCCTCTTCATCTCCAATAAGAGTTTTTTTTGGACTGTCATGGATTTTATTCTTTACGAGTAGTATGTCTCTACACACTAGTACAATGTACTCCCACAAACCTTCTTGTAGGCATGATAAATTCACAATCTTCTCTAAAACAAATTCGTTGAATTCATTATGAAAGTAAATCTTTCAATGTCTCGTAACATTTCAACATCTCACAACCTTCTAACTATACATCAAATGAATTAACAAAGACACTAGTTCTAATTAGATATATTGCCATGAGATTTGAACTTTTTAAATTTCATCTGACTCCCACTATTTATCTTGACAACCATTCTCCTGTAAGTATATATTGAAACAAACATTTTGTTTAATAGATCTGTAAGATTATATCCAATCTTTTATATATCTCATAACCTTTTATTACATAATTTATTTTTAAACCTATTGGATAATCTATGCTTCAACCAAGAATCACATCTATAAATCATAGACTTTGTCTCTTTCAAAGTATTACATTTCATATCTAATACAAAGCTTATTAATTAATTTAATTAAAACTACCAAAAGAAAGTTATAGTATTAAGTATAGCTATAAAAGAAATAAATATTGCATCATATAATATCTCATATTGTATTTTTCTCTTTACATAAATTCATATTATTATAGAATTTGGTTTTAAATGTAATTACTAGAGAATCTCATCAATGTGATTTAACATTCTCAATGCTTAATTTCTACTTAGATTTAAATAATTTGAAACTTTTAAAATTTTAAAATCAATATTTTATTTAATACACATAATTATAGCGCATAAAGTCATTAGTAATATAATGAAGTACAAGTATCATTCTTTTATGAATTGTTATTACATCCAATAAATCACATGTATAACATTTAATAATTCAATACGATCACCGTCCTTTCACCAAAGATTGATTTGTTTTTTTTTCAACTTAATAAATTTCACATGTTTCGTACAATTCATAATTAAAAGGATTCATATATCATTTATTTGTAACTTTATGATTCTCATCAGGCTTTTTTAACCAACATGGCATAAAAGGATAGTCTTGGTTGTCTATTAACACTTATATTAAGCATAAGTCTCCTTTGATCCAACACATACAAAATATGTATATAAACTTATAACAACTACTTTTACTCAATAATTTATTTCTTATTATGCCTTGAACATTGAAATAATGTGGAATCTAAATTGAGTATCAAATACTCATAAGCATGAACTAGAAATATATATGATCTCTATCATATCACGTATAAACAAGAAAAATTATGCAATCAAGTAACTATTATCACATTATAACAAATATCTGCATTTGTAGTCCATGTTTATACTTTTAGTAGGCAAAACTGGATGAAACAATTCCATCAAAGTTTTGTACCTTTAAGCTTTACTTCATGCAACTTCTTATATCATGCTATCATTACATTGGCATTCATCTTGTAAAATGCCACTAAAGTTTATAAGATATCAATTAACTCAAAATGTCATTACATTTTTCCATAAATATGATTTTTAAAATTTCTATAAAACCTTAAACACAAATCCTCAATAAGGATTAATGGCAAAATTATATAATAGACATACAATTTTCTTTCTAACTTTGAGAATTCTTCTCAAACCTAATCCTATGTTCAAAAAACTTGGTTCACTTATAACTTTGTATCAATTATACTTATCATATGTAATTTTTCATCAAAATAAAATATAAACGTAAGAAAGCAAGTAGTACGTTATATGTCATGACTACCAAATAAGATTAAGATTTTAATCATGTATCTAGTTACTCTCACTATTGTATTTAAAATAATAATCCTTAATTACTACTATTCGAAAAAAATTATTCTAATCTCTCTAATAGCCTAGGATCTTATTTAGATTTTGTTGATCTTAAATTTACTAAACATACCAACTAAACTTAAATTAGATGGACAACAACTTTATCAATCACATCTCATGTGACTCTTAGATTAGTTAGGTAACAAATACTGCTAAAAGCATATCATATATGCTATTCCTAATCATGTTTCTAATTTCTTGTGGCCATAAGTTTGCTCACCCAAATCAACCAAATTTAGTTAAGTAGGATAAATTGTTATAAGACTAAACATATTCGAATTAAAGCAACCTTGAGTTTATTCAATAAGCTTAACAATAACTTAAACTCTGATTTATTCTTATAACAATGGAAGACAATAATCATATTCATAATATATACTTGATATTTTTATAAGGAATTTAATTTTATTTATCTCATAAAATAGAAAAATGAATGTAAAATGTCATACATATGAACGTGCAATTCAACATGGATAATATATCAAACATATATTAAAACATTTAATTTATAAACATATAATCAAATTATATGCATAAAATATCGATATTTATTTGATTGTAGTCATTGATCTTAATAATCTAAAATAATATTTCCAACTCTTTAGATAATTAAATTAGACCAAACCTATCAAGTCCTAAATGAATTAATTTCTTATTCCAAAAAATATTTAATTTAAATTAAAATAACTTTCAAATTCAGTTGGAAAACCTTGACTCCTTTGCTAAATTTAATTGAAAACAATTTTCAATAAATTAATCTTCTTATTTATTGTAATTTAGAAAAACTCTTTTTTTTAATTTAACAATTAATAAATTCTAACCCTATTAGAAAGCCATTTCTAATCTATTAGAAATTACTTTTCTTAATTAAAGAACTATTTTCTAATATTAGAAGAAACTACATTCAAACTTAAATAAAAAATTTAAATTAATCAAGAAAGTCTTTATATTATTTATTTAAAGATTGGTTCATTAATCAATTAGAAAATCTTTCCTTAATAAATTAGAAAAATATTTTCAAAAATATTAAAGAAAGGTTATTTTCTCAATTAATAAATGAAATACATTTTCATATTTAATCAATAAAGATGTTTTTTAATAAATCAAAAAACTTTTTATTCATAAATAAAGAAAAATTTCTAAATAAAATAGATCAATAATTCTCTAAATAAGAAAAAAAAATTTAGTTTATTTCAATCAAATTGAAATATATAAGTTTGATTAAGAAACATGTCTCCTAATTACTTAAAATGCTTTTAACGATTTTAAGGAGTTTAATTAATTAATTTCAATATAATTAAAATATAAATTAATTTTTTAATTGTACAAAATTTCTAAAATTTTAATTAAGAATCAATTTAATTTTTAATCTCAACTGTATTAAGAAACATAACTAATATAATTATAGAATTGATTTAAATTTAAATTAAGTCTTAGAATACACGATTCCATAACAAGGGCAACTTTGTCCATAATTGAATTACTTTAATGCAAAAACAAATAAGCCTTATTTTAACAATTGAATAGCATTATCCTTGTACCCAAACAAACTTTATTCTAATTTTAGAATAACTTATTCTTACTTTTAGACATGCCTTGTTCTTAGTTTAGGTTACATTAGCCTTTTAAGTTGTAACCAAACAAGACAAAATCTATTCAAGTGTCTAACACCCCTCATCTTCTACATTGAGTAATGTTGATACCCTAGCCACACTAATCACCTACCTTTGCTATTATGCCAACCTCAATCGCTAGCCATCTACACAAGTTATAGCTGCCACCTATGATCATTCCTCTATTAGCATTTGCCCTCTGACTTCAACTTCTCTGGACACCATCGACATTTAGATGCTATTCTCCATCCACCAAGGAGCATCCACACCTTTAGTGACAATAAGTAGTATCGAAACATAACAATCCTTACACGAGAAACTTTGGAGATCTTACGTTAAAGGATCACTTATACAATGATCATGATGAGAATTTCTATAGATATATAGTAACATTCCAAATAGAATTCTGACAGTGTGTCGTAACACTACAACAAAAATAACTAAACTTAAAACTATAACTAGTGATAAGTCTAGGTCGATCCCACATAGATTAAATCAAATCACTTTTCTAAATTATATTTATTCGTAAACAATAAATTTTTTTTGGGGGGGGGGGGGGTTGGTTGGTTTTAAATAACAAAACAAAGTAAAATTAAACTAATGAAAGTAAATCAAATTCAGCAATAATAAAAGTAGAAAATTGATGAATGATTTTGGAATACAGTTATTGGCTCAATCTTAGCCTACACACAAATAAATATGCTTCATTGTCTTGTTATTTTCACACCTCCCTTAGAAACTATAAATCGTGGACTAACAATAAGCTTTGTTAACCATGATTTTCCTTTAGGTCGTATTTAATCAAAATAAGTTCTTTAACTAAACCTAGCTATCGAACAACCTAGAACAAGCTCTCTGAATTTAGTAGGACAGTTGCATTATGAATAAGGAAAATAGATTAATCTAGGAAACAACCAGACAAGCTCAGCTCATTTAAACTTTGTAACGTTATCTCTAATGATTCAACACCATTAGTTGTTACAAATGAATTCAAAGCATAACTATTACGTACTGAATTTGAGACTTTAGCAATGAGTTTATATAAAAACAATCTAATAGAAGCATTCAGACCATCCTTACACAAATACCCAAATCAATAAGCAAAGAATAACATAAACAATCCCTATAGAAAGAGATTCAGTAGTACACAATAAAGAGATGCTCAAATGTGATCCTCGGCCTCAATTTCACCTTCGAATTGGAAGAAGGAAGATTAGCCCTCTATAGATCCCAAAGAAGTGATGTTTTTGCCCCTTCTCGTGTTCCAAAAAACCATTCCTCCCTTTTTGGCCGCTCAAAATATCAATTTATAGCAAAAACTAGATTTCTGGGCATATGTACGGTTGGATGCATGAATGTGCATCCAACAATGCAAATTAATAAACATGCCTCATTCGCAAATACTAGCATGGTCGTGCAAACACAAAAAATCTCTAATCACCTAGATGCACGGTCGTGCATCTTGCAGGTCACGTTGAAATGCTCATTTTCTTGTCTCATCTTTACCCTAATTCATCTCCTTCTTATTCCATAAAGACAAATGAGTTTAAACATCAAGATGATGGCTCAAAGAATGTGCTTTTAACTTATTATAGCTCTTGAATTTCAAATTTGTACCTAAAACCAAATATAAACCAAAATGTGTTTCTTAAACATTGGATAGCATCAATCACTAAGTGTTAAAGAGTAAATGTATAATCAATTAAGCACATATCAAATTCTCATATGACATTTCAGTGAATTTGTTCTCGAATAAGTATCCATATGGTTGTTTAAGGCCCTGTTTGGTTGGATGTTAATTAATGGAATGGAATGTAATAGAATGGAAGGGAATGGAAGGGTTTATAATGGA
>JAOSBM010000004.1:11591509-11616400 GCA_027568955.1 Erythroxylum tenue
AACGAACTCAATCCGACATCTAGATTAAAAGTTATGACATTCGTGCCAAGAGAGGTTAAAATTGATTTTGGACATGAGCATAGTCCATTGTTTAGGGCATAACCCCCTCATCTGACCTCCAATCAAGGTGATTCTTGGACCATTGGTTTCCTAAGATACATATCTTCTTCCCCTAAAAATTTGGCAACATTTGGAGATAAATTGATGAAATTGGCTCTAATGCATGTGAGTGATCGGTTTTAGTCGTAGGATTGGAGTGTGCGCACTGTTTGGTACTTTGTGCATCTCTTGAGTTATACAACTTAAATTAAAGTGAATTCTTGCTTCAAGTCGAACTAAAGACTTAAGGTTAATATTTCCACGAAAAGTTAACTTATGATTTGATGTATGACAAGTGTGCGCTCACCACTTATGTGGCTTGACAATTAATGATCCTTCAAGAGTTTAAGCTCAAGTTTATATCTTAGTCCGATGGGCTCCGGAAACGGGGTCCAACATTAATTATTAATTAATAAATTTATAATTATTATTAATAAATGATACTAAATAAATAAATTTACATACATACAAGTCATGTTACAATAAACATGTATGTAAATAATAGTCCAGTACATACATACAAGCCATGTTTTAATAACAGTCCTGTAAAGTCGATCTGAACATAAATAATTATATTTTAAACATGGCTCAGCTTTAATTTCTTTCTCCAAGCCAAGCTGGTTTGCGGCTCGCTTCTCAAGTTTGATGACTTGATCTGTTATCTGTCTGGCAACCTCGCACGCACCCTTTGAAATTTTAAAACAAAAACGACGTCGTCTTACTCTTGGACAGAGTAAGGCAGGGTAACTTGAACAAGTTATCTGTACTCTTACAGTGTATGCTGCTGCTATTTAGTTTTTGCGAATTACTAACCTTTCAGTTGATCCAAATTATGCAGCTTCACTCGCTTTTCTTTGTGCATTTCTTTTCTTATACTTGGAACATGCTCAAAGGATTCAAGAAAAGCTCAACTGGTTTATGACACTAGCTTGTTAAAATCTAAGGTTTTGTCTCATGATCCCTCGTAACTTCTATATGAAGATCGGAAGTCTAAATTGGACGAGGAAAGCATGCAGTAAAATCTTCATAAAGTATATTTTAATAAAATTATTAAATGAATATGAATTAATTCAAGTGTATTTATAATTTAATGAACATATATTTATTCAAATAAAAATTATTTACATTAAATTAACAGAAAATTTTTGATAATCTAACACATGTATAAAGACTAAGATCGAGTTAACCTTAAGTACGTAACGTAGCATAAAGAAGCACTAGACATCATGGAATCTTTTCACTTTTCTGTACACCTTCCTAGCTACAATGGATAAAATGTATTCTATCATTTGGTTTTTCGCTACATATTACTTCTGGGCTATACTTGCCTTGCTTGTCTTTTATCTTGAAAGCAACTTCTTCTCCTCTTGAAACTTGTCATATCCTCTTTCTCTAAGTTTAAGTTGGGCGTGATCATGACCGAGTGCCAAGCCACCGTTGCGGGTTTTCAGTCTTTTACTTTTACCTGGATTCCTAGGCATGTTAATAGGGTTGCACACTTATTAGCTCAGCAGCTACTCAATTCCCCAATCGATTTAGTTGGGATCGGCCGCCAGCTTTTTTATTAGATACTCTAGACTGTGATGCTGGTTTATCTATATAATTCCACCCATTTTCAATAAAAAAACCTTAATTTCTATTATTTCCCTTCCATATCTAACATTTCAACTTGTGCTCTGCTCTAATTTTAAGGACACTATAGTCTCCAAGTTGTAAATTTCTTCCTACCCTCCAAACCCCTTTCCTTATCTAGAAAATTACCTTCGTCAAACCCCTACCTACCCACCTGCTCACCCTTCTTTTAAGAAATGGTCTCATAAAATTTCTCTTCTCTACCCTCACCTACCAAAAACCCCCTCCTCAGCTTCTCCCTCCCTTAATTCCTCCTCTACACCAACTATCCCAGCGCACCTTCATTCCCCTTCCAAATGCTAACAAGTCCCTCACTCTAGCCACCCTTAGACCACCCATCCGCCCTCAATTATTTTAAGCGCTCCTATATGCTCGTCATCATCTGCTAACCCCTCTTTATCTTGTAATATCCCCACCAATCCAAATCCAAAAATTGATCAAAATCTCTGCAATGTTGGAAAAGGTCCTGCAAATTCTGGGGATCCATCCAAACAAAGGAAGATTTGGAGGCAGGTAGTATGCAACAACTCAAACCTTTCCTTGCACTACTAGCCCATATCACATATTGGAGGGAGAACTATTGTAGCTCCTGATTTGGACACCTTTTTTTTTTAAATTACAAGGAAACGAAAACATCAGGCCACTAGCGCAAGGTACGTCTGTACATTACGCCTTGCCTGTCCCTCTGATAAAGATCCCAAGTAGGTAGCGGCGGCTCCTGTAGAAAATGGATTCTTGGGCAGGCCGTGCTTGCTAAGGAGGCTAGAGTATCGGCGGTCTGATTCCCTTCCCGATGCATGTGTTGGAGTTGGACCTCCCATGCTCGGTTGAGTTGCCTGCGGATATCTGCCAACAAAAAAGAATAAGGATGAGTCATAGGAACTGAGCAGAGAGAATGTTAATGACTTCTAAGGAGTCCACTTCCACGATGAGCCGACGATATCCCAGCACCCAGGTCAGGTTGAGGCCCGAGTGGACTCCTCAGAGTTCGGCAACCAGCGGCGAGCCAGGGCCAATGGGGTGGAGAAAACCTCCACACCACCGACCGGTCCAATCCCGGAACAGACCCCTCACCGAAGCGATGTTGTTTCCCGAGAAAAACGCACCATCCGTATTGAGCTTAACTCAGGGTGCTGGCGGTTTGATCCAGCCCACTAAGCTGCCAAGCGGGAGACTCTGATTCGGGAGCACTCAGTTTTCCACAGCTCGTGCCCGGGCAATCCACCGAATGTACTCCAAAATTGTATACTGACCGTTAACCGGCCAAACAAACCCCGATTTGAAGATGCTTTTATTCCGCCAAGTACAAAGCATCCAACACGTAACTCCAAAAGTAGTAGGCCAATCACGCTGGCCCATCATTGAGTACTTTAAAACAAAGGCTACAAGTTGGGAGTCAACATTGATAGGTTTCTTCATGGAGAAAAGACTCTTGTTCCTAGTGGTGTAGAAGTGGGCCTCTTCTCGGTGGAAGAGTAAAGGGCTAAATGATGTACTCCTTACTGAGGATAAGCTCTTACTGTTCACTTTCAACTCCCCAACTGAAGCTATCAAAATTCCAAAACCCTTCTTCTTGCAAGCCTAGCAACCAGCAATGCAAGTAGAAAAAGTAAGGATTAAGCATATACCTCTATGGATAAACATTAATAACATTGCTCTACAATACTGGACTATTAAAGGTTAAAGCATGTTAGCTAGCTATTTTGATACCCCTATCTGTATGGATGATAATACGACTAAAAGCAAGAGGATAGGTTATCCCCATTTATATATAAGAATGGATATATACAAGGATATGCCAAGAGGAAAATGAAATTCTAGAAAGTCCAAAGGGGGACACTCCTGTGGAGGAACAAATTGATAATAACTAGATTGTGGATTCCCAGGTGAGTGGGAAAAATACTAAAGATTACAACCTTGGTGATCCTTACTTGATTAAAAATAGTCCTACAATTCTAGATGAGGAAGAATGGGACACTAATGAAAATTTTAAGGAGGTTAAGAGGAGAAAGAACACAAGGAGTAGCAAGAAGCGCTCCAAAGGTAAAAAGATTTTAAATGTTCATCATTACTTAGAATGCCAGAGGAATAAATTGTCCTATTAAGTGGAATGCTTTAAAGGACTTTGTTTTTGTGGAAAAGCCAGGTATTTTTACCTTTTGGAAACCAAAATTAAGCTAGACAACTTGGTAAGTTTTGTGCTTTTGGCTTCCAATAGAGCACCATATCAAACCACAACCTTCATTCCTTAGGCAAAAGAATAATTTTTTGTAATATGGATTTGGTGGAGTTGGAGGTGTTAGAGACTAATGAGCAAGTGATTCATACCAGGATCAAATTCCCAAATGTTACTTTCCTTATGTCTTTTATCTATGCTGTTTAACACTGCCTTCCAAAAGAACGATCTTTTGAATAACCTAAAGAGCTAGAAGGGAATTTGGAATAGGTCTTGGATGTTATATGGGGATTTCAATGCAACCCTATACAAATTAGAAGCAGAAGACGACTATAGTCAAAAAATTATAATATGGATTTTCTAGGATGTGTTGAAGATCTTGAGCTTGTAGACTTAAAAATGAAGGGAACAAATTTATCTAGAGCAATAAACAAGGCAATCTATGAAATATAAGGAAGAAATTGGATAGGTCTCTTGTAAACACTGACTACCTTTCATAATTTCCTGATAATACAACTACGTTTGTGAACCAATTTTTCTTCGATCACTCCCCTATTAAAATTGTTAATATATTCCTCAAAGTCTATAAGAAGTACCCTTTAGATTTAACAATTTCTTGATAGAAAAAGAGGGTTTCCAATAAGCTGTAAGAAAAGGGTTGGAACTAATATTTAGAGTAGCAAACAATTTATCTATATCCAAAGAATGAAGGTCATTAAAGAGGAACTGAAGAAAATTAATGCTAAAGAGGGGTGTGATATTAAAAAGAAGCTTGAGAAATGTAAGGAAGAGCTAAGCAAAACCCAAAATATTATGTACCTTAACCCAGGATACAATATACTGATAGAGAAAGAAAGGTAGAAGCTAAGCAGCTATCTTCAGGTTGTATATAATCATGAATCAATCATCATGCAAAGAGCTAGAATCAAGTGGCTAAAAGAAGGTGATAAATGTACTAAATTTTTTTGAACTTAATGATGACTAGGAAAAACACCAATAGAATTACCTTTATCACTAATGAGGATGGTAGAAGGATTACCAATACTACGAAGATGTATGAGGAGGCTGTGAAATACTTTAAAGCATTATTTAGTGCATAAAGGAACTTTAACTACAGTAGGCAAGTCCTTTCCTCTTTCTTGAACAATATATCCCCCAGGTGAAGCAAATAATCTTGTTAGTCCAGTGATGGTGGAGGAAATCAAGATTATTGTATTTCAAATGAATCCCTCAAAATCTCCTAGTCCAGATGGCCTAAATAATGAACATTTCTTCCAAAACTTTCGGAATATTATTGAGCCTATATACAAATTTCATCACCTTAGTCCCTAAAAGTACTAACCTAGCTACTTTTGGGGGGATCAAACCTATTTCTTGTACAAATTTTATGTTCAAAATTATTTCAAAGTTACTAGCAAACATAATTATTTATGTCCTTAATTTGATCATTAGTGACAACCAAAGAGCATGGATGGGAAACAAACTAATAGGAGATAACATCTTGATTGTCTAGGAGTATTAAAAGGATATTCAATTAAAAAAATCTCTAAAAATTTATCTCATTAAGGTGGATTTTCACAAGGCTTTTGACTCTATAAATTGGAGTTTCCTATTAAAACAATTGAAATTATTGAAGTTTCCTCACTAGTTCATAAAATGGATTGAGGTATATATAACTTCTACTTCTTTTGGTATTTTAATACATCGGAAGCCCATCAATACCTTTAAAGGAACTAGAAGGTTGAGGCAGGGTGACCCTCTCTTCCCATACCTCTTCATCATTTATAGAGACTTTAACATAACTATTATGACATAATATCAACATAGATCCATAATTTAAATACCACTCAAAACGTAAACTAGTTTCTCTAGCAAGTTTATGTTTTTTATATGATCTTCTCTTGTTCTTTAAGGTACACTACCATTCCATTGAGTTATTGATACATTCCTTAAATCTTTTTAGACTCTTATCAAGCCTTGAGGTCAACCTTAACAAAAGTCACTTTTTAATTCCATTGAGTGTTGATCTTATAGATAGGAGAATTGCAGAAATCACAGGGATGAGGAGGAGATTGCCTCCTTTTACCTCCTTGGGGCTTCCTATCTCAACCAGGAGGGGCTTCCTATCTCAACCAGGAGGCTAACGTATTCTCAATGCATTCCTTTATTAGAGAAGATTCAAAAGAGACTGAGCATGTGGACCAATAGATCTCTCTCTTATGGAGGTAAATTGCAACTCTTAAAGTTTGTTATAAATTCCCTATACATTTACTAGCCAACACATTTTTTCCTTTCAAAAGGCTTAATAAAAATCCATAGAAAGAAGTATGACAAACTTTTTATGGAATAAAATTGAATACTCTAGAGGGAGAGCTAAGGTGAAGTGGGCATGTACTTGTAAACCTATTGAAGAACGAGGCCTTGAACTTAAATCTATATCTTTAACCAATAAGAAACTCATTTTGAAAAGATTATGGAGGTTGCTCAGTGAAAGGGATTCACTTTGGTGTTGATGGATTAATAGTTATATCCTAAATGAAGGAGGTATATGGGAAATCAAACCTAAAAGCACTCACTCATTGTTCATTGTCTAAATCCTTACGTTAAGGGATTGAGTTAAGGAAATGATATTTTGTAAAATAGGGATTGGGAACCTGACCTCCCTATGGTATCAAAATTGGTCTAAGATAGGGCCATTGATCTAGCTTCAAGATGTAACAAAAAGCATCCTACACTTCCCAATGAATGCTAAGGTTAGCTCCCTAATCTCAGGAGATAAATGAACTGATATAAGGGGAAACCTTAACCAAGTGTTACATACTTATATGTCTAACCCTTAAAGAGAGGATGGACGCATTTGGGACAGTAACCCTGTCCATAAACTCACCAGCATCATTGTAATTAGCAAGCTAACGGAGAAGGGGCTGAAGAGCCCTTGGTGTAAAGTAGTTTGGAATAAGTACTCAAGACCTAGAGTTAGATTTCTGATCTACTTAGTGATGTTAAACAGGCTAAACACTCCTGAAAAACTAAATTTCATGCCTATACATAACCAGTGCATCTTATATAACACCCCTAAGAAAGATTTGCTAGTGATAATGCTAAAGGAAACCTTCTGTGAGGTTTAGAATGGAAGGAATTACAGGTGAGTTAAGGGGATTCAAAAGGATATTGCCAAAACCTTCTTGGAGGTTACAAGTAGTATCAGGGAGCAATTAATCCTATGGAACCTAGATTAAAAGTTACAGGAGTATGGAAACATAACCATTGTTTAAGTTAAAAACGTTCAAGACGAAGCAGACGACGACGTATAGCTTGAAAATTTACCGACGAAAACGTTCCGTCGACAAACCCAAAATTTATTATTCCGCTAACAATTCTCACCTTATTTACCGATGGGCATTTGATACTGTCATTAAATTTCGTTGCAAATTGGTATTTACCGACGGATATTGCTACCGCCGCTAAACGAAAATTTTCTCGACAAAAATAAAATTTTCATCTATAATTTGCAACGGTTTCTTTTTTGTTGGTAATTTTTCGTCGCTAATTTCTGCTTTTCTTGTAGTGCAAGATAAGCACAAATCAGGCTGATTTTTAGTTCTATTTTTACTTTTGACCGTATAAAATCGACTGGTTAAATAATAAAGCAGCCAATTTTTCTGTACTATGAAGAATCGAATGCGTGTTCATTACCCAAACCAATAACCGTACAAAGACGATAGGGAATCCAATTACAAGGATCGGATCTCAAAACCCCACATCCAAGCTTACATGCATTATACCTCCATACCTAAGACAACATCCAACAAATTTTTACAAGTCCTAAGCTCCGACTCGCTCCACTACACATAGGTGAGGCAGCTCTAACAGTGGCAATAGTTGGTGGAGATTGAAAGAGAAATGAGAAGGAGAGGAACTATTGAGGAAAAATATCAACTAACGGTAACATTCTAGATTGTGTTAAACGTTAATGATAAAAAAAAAGATTATCTGTGACCCTGCAAAAAGCACAGGCACAGGGTCACATTCATGGGACTGTAGTCGCCAGAGGTGCTCCTCCAGTGTCTCATCTGTTCTTTGCAGACGATGCTATCTTTTTTACAAGAGCTACGGTGGAAGAGGCGATACACTTGAAAACTATCTTGCGACTGTATGAGCACGTGTCAGGCCAACAAATCAACCTTCTCAAATCAGGTATATCCTTTACTCCTAGTACTACTTCTACAATGAAGGACTTGATCTGCCAAGAATTGGGGGTAGAGGAGACTTTGGGGCTTACTACCTATTTAGGTATGCCATCTGTC
This sequence comes from Erythroxylum tenue, assembly GCA_027568955.1. Taxonomy (NCBI): domain Eukaryota; kingdom Viridiplantae; phylum Streptophyta; class Magnoliopsida; order Malpighiales; family Erythroxylaceae; genus Erythroxylum; species Erythroxylum tenue. The sequence goes on from JAOSBM010000004.1 coordinate 11,599,724, forward strand.
ATTGGCCGAGGAAAACGACATGTGTTTTAGTATGTGGTAGAAAAGCTTACGAAGCAGCTGCAGGGATGGAAAGCAAAGGTGTTATCCAAAGCCCGGAAAGACATCTTGTTGAGGACGGTTGCCCAGGCTATGCCCAATTATCTCATGTCTCTCTTCTTACTCCCTATGGACACTTGTAAAGAGTTGGAAACCTTGATGAACGGCTTTTTCTGGCTTACTGGCGGACGAGACAACAAAGGTGTACGATGGTTACAGTGGAAGAAGCTTGCCTTACCAAAAATTTATGGGGGATTGGGTTATCAAGATTTAAGGCACTTTAATCTCGCTCTTTTGGCAAAGCAAGGATGGCGGTTGCTTAAATTCCCTACCTCCCTGGCCGCCACTATTCTTAAAGCCAGGTACTTCCCTACGACTGATTTTTTTCCAGCCAACTTGGGGAATAACCCAAGCCACATCTGGCGAAGTATCTATCAGGCCAAATCAGTCCTACTTCAGGGTTGTCGACAACGGGTAGGTGATGGGCACGATATTTATATTTGGAAAGATCCATGGCTAATGGATGCTGGGGATCCCTTTATACAGTCGGCCTATACAGACCAAGTTGAATATGTAGCTGACCTCATTCAGAATAATCGATGGAACGAAACCTGCGTTAGACAAGTTTTTACTCCCCGAGATGCCGAGTTGATTTTACAGATCCCCCTTAGCTTTTCACGGCCTAAAGATGATTGGATGTGGATCCTTAACAACCAAGGCGAGTATAAGGTAAAAGAAGGCTATCGGCTGATTATGGAGCATGTGAATGTTGAATTTCGAATACCAGATTTTCCATGGGATAAGCTTTGGAAACTTCAGATTCCAGGTAAAGTTAAACTGTTTCTCTGCCGCCTGTTGAGGAATACACTCCCATGTCTAGCCAATCTTCATCGCAGACATATTGATATTGTTGAATCTTGCCCAATATGTGCTGGAGCTATCGAGACTGAACATCATTTATTTCTTACCTGTGATTTTGCTATTGCCGTTTGGCGTTTTTTCAATGTGAATTGGCAGTTGTATCATACGGACATTCACCCAATGGCTTGCCTCTATTATGTCTAGTACTTCAACAGCACACAAGGAGCAGGCTTGCATGATTCTATGGAGTTTATGGACCTATCGAAACGAAGTTATATGGCAGCAGAAAACCCAGGCCCCCTCCTCCATCTTTCGTAGAGCCACCAAAGCCTTGTTAGATTGGACGACTGCTCAACACCGGACGACCACCACTTCAGCCCAACTTCACACTACACATCTCTCCAAATGGCAAGCTCGACCACCGAATCATTTTAAATGTAATGTAGACGTGGCGCTCCTACCTTCTGGTCTTTATGGCTTAGGAATGGTGATTCGGGATTGCCAAGGGCTAAACTGTGCAGGCAAGCTACTGCTTTAGCAGGATGGCGGGATCCTCTAATAGGTGAAGCGTTATGCTTTCAGGAAGCTCTAAGCTAGATCAAAAGTCTCTCTTTTGTTCCTATCTGTGTGGAAACGGATTGTCAAATCATTACCCACTTCTTGACCTCCACATAGACTTTTCTTTCCTATCTTTCGGTGATCATTGAGGATTGTAAAGCTCTTCTTAGAGAACATCAGTTTATTTCCACTGCTTTTGTTAAGAGATCAGCGAATCAGGTTGCTCATACGATAGCTAGAGCGGCCGATTCTATGTCTGGTCTTACATGGGGGGTATGCCCCCCAGCTTTCCTGTATAACGTTCTATCTTTCGATCTGAATAATATGCGCTGAGCGACATGCAAACGTTTCAAAAAAAATGATAAAAAATTTAAAAAAATAATTTTTAATAAAATGATAAATAAGCACCAATAATTAGTCACAAACACTTGGCCATATAATTAGCTCTTATTCTTTAAAATATCAATTTCTATGTATAGTATAAAGAGAAGAAATTATATTTGAAATAAATAGTAAGATTTTAAAAATAAGATAAAGATGTAAATTTTAATTTTTTATGATATTAAAAATATTAGAATTTGTTGGTTAAAATTCAAAACAAAATATTGGTGTATTTTCTATTTCAATAAAATATTTTACTCTTATAATTTTTACTTATTATTTATTATATATTGGTCTTATAAAGGTTTAATACTGATTGAACCTTTAAACTCTAAACTTTTTCGTTGACCAATTTGATGTCCAGTTCGATTTTTAAAACATTGGTTTTATACACTTGACTAGTTCCCTAAGTTTTTCTTTTCTTTTGTGGTTCTCCTTTTCCTTTGTTGTGTTTCACGGCAGAGCCGGCCCTAGGCAAGGGCCAACAGGGCACCTGCCCAGGGCCCACTATGAGAGGGGGCCTTGCTCAACAGCCCCCTCTCTAGACATTTAATTAAGTTTTAATGTTGGTACGTTTAATTAAGTTTTAACGTTGGCTAGAAAAGGAAGAGAAGAGAGGTATTAGATTAGCTCAATGTAAATGGACGTTTGTCATTGTCTGTCAACTGTTGCTCTGCTGAGATTAAATGATTTTAATGTTAAAATGACTTTAACGTTAAAGTCATTAATAAACTAACGTTATAATATATTTTTTTAAAGTAAAGGTAATTTTGTGGTCCTTATGCTTATAAATAGTCTTGAAATATTTAAGTATATTTTTACCTTCTAATTTAGAAATGTATGGAGAAATTGTTTTTCATAAATCATGATTCTCTGTGTATTTGTTAGTGTTATGATCATTTAATATTTAGTTGGTTATGTAAACTTATAAATTGAGTCATTTATATTTCATACAAATATGTAAACTTAAGTATATTGTCGAATTATTGGGGCCCTTTTTTTAAATTTCGCCCAGGGCCTATAAAACTATAGGAACGGCCCTGTTTCACGGTAAGAACCAAAGACAAAAGAAATAGAAAATAATCCATTGTTTGCTTTTTCAAGGAAGTCAGTTGTATATTGGAGGAAGGATTTGTAAATGCTACTATAATTAAGCTTCCAGTTAAACTTAACTAAGATTGCCTGATATCCAAGTGCTTTTTGGTTCGCTTCTTTTATTCTATGGAAACGGGTTTTGGTTGTTGCTAGGTTACGTTAATTCTAGCAGTTTTTTTTTTTTTCAGAAATTGACACAAGGGTAACATGATTTACAGGGACGTGTGTGAGAAGGAGGAAAACGATAATATAATCTTTTGGTGTGCACCTCTGCAATTATGTCTTTTATTGAGACCGTTGAATGCAAGAAGCTGTAGGAGAGAATCTGGGAATAGAAAAACCCGTGAAGGAAAGGAATGACCCACAAAGGCCTATTCTTTCGTACTCATCAATATGCGTCTGGAACATTTATTCCAATTCCAAATAGACAATAACTAGTTTGAATATTACAAGAAGATGAATTTGATCATAACTTCTTCATTATCACTGTTATGTAGACAAGGAAACTTGAATTCTCCTTCTTCCACTTTTTTTTTTTTCCTTTTATCACCAATTATTTGACATGAACAATAAGCAAAAAGTAAGACTACTTTCATTTCACTGTTACCAGGAGATTCCATTATCTAATAGAACTTCACCAACGTGCTCTGGGTTAATGGCTTTTTTTTTTTTTGAAGTTCTTTTGAGAAGAAGTAGTATAGTATCATAAACCTATGAATTCAATGATCAATTATGCTTTAGTCACCAAAATTTCAAACGTGAAAATGTTTACTTAGGCACAACACTTTTTTTTAATTTTTAATCCTTTGAATATACCCTGCATCATCATCGTCCTAGCTTTTCAGGCCACAAGGTGAATCAACCAACGTTAAACCTCATCTCGTCCCAAAAGAAAAGCTAGCAAAATGAATCTCACTCATAAGCCAAATTGATTCAAAAGCTTTTTAACATCAAAAGAAAACTCACATAGGATTCTCCAGCGTATCATCAACAGTAGCACTCAATTATATCCAAATTATGAAATGGGTCCTATACCTTACATAGGCTTATTTATGTATTGGTTTTTGCATGGTCGATGCTATTGTCCTGAGCTAGCATGTTTTAGGCCACGCATGCCCTGTAAAGAAACAGAATCCCTCGTTTTTATGCTCCTAATGCTTCTTATAGCCACCATAATCGTATAATCGTACACAAGTTCAAGTAAACACTGCATGTTTGTTTTCTATCATGAAGAGGAAAAAAAGGACAATATATTTGTGCTATCTCTTCATGGCTTTAGATTTGGATTTGCAACCAAGAAAAAGTCCATAAATGAGAAACAAAAGAAGAGAGGAGACCTTCCAAACTCCCCTTGGTGGGGTTTGCTTCTGCACTTTTACTATGCACTAGGACGTACTGGTTAGAATAATTACAAAAGAAATACAGACAGAAAGTTGAGAAAAATAGAAACTTCAACGGAAATAATTGAAAAAGAAAAAGAAATGTAATATTCCAAAAATCTTCCAAGTATCATAGAGAAGACTGTCAATGTTTATGTTTAATTAATAGCATACAAGGAGGAAGCTAAATTCTATCCTGAAACATTTCAAGAGTATTTCCAGTTGTCATGGATCATTACTCTTAACAGAGATAAAACAAAAGCTATTTCTGCATACTAAGTATAGATAATTGTAGGTAATATTTACTTATGTATCCCTCTAACGGGCTCCAATTTAAGACACTAATCTCTTTGACAATACAATTGCAACAATAAGGTAATTAGTAAACCGAGTGTTTAATGGAAATTAAGTGGTTGATGTGTATTGGAAAGCCAAGTGTATAAGCTGAGAGAGTCAAATCAATACAACAATCATGTTGGTTGTAGGGTAATAGAAAAGGTTGAGAAGGACCATCTCTCCATCTCTACCTAGCTTGCTCTTTGCCTTTCATCACCTTCTAAGCTTTTCATTCTTCTTGGGAGTTCTAAGCTAATCTGGCAAGAAGTAAGCCTCCTTTTGATAGCATTCCATTCAAATCAAGGTCCTTTTAGGGTTTGGGTGTTTTATAACAGGAACAAAAGAAAAGACAGAAAAAGTACCAAAGTAAGAATTTAAAAGAAAAATTATTGAGTGGGAAAAAATGTTAGTGAATCAAGTGGGGTTAGGATTCTTCTGAGTCCTTAGCTCTCTTTCTCTCTCTCTCTTCTTTTAGAATTGCCATGCTATCCATTTCCTTTTCTCTTTGGATTCACTATCCTTTAAAAAAGAAATATTTTAGTCTTTGTAATTTCAAGTTTTTTTCCTATCCTCTTTCATGGTCTGCCACTGTAATCATCACTTTCTGCACTCTATAATCTACAATACCTAGCTACTGATAATTTATCTTAATCTTTCTTTCTTTCCACAAGTTCTTCGTACAGACATATATAGACAGAGAGGAGAAGGTTACTTGGGTGGTGAAGACTGTGAGAGGTTTTTTTGGAAAAAACCATCTTATTGTCTGGTCTTTCTAGGTTTGATTGCATGGTAAACTCTTAGATGGTTTTTAAGATGGATGGAGAGAGATAAAAAATAGAGACAAAGAGGCTGGAAAGAGATACATCTGTATTTTGTTTCAGAGTTGCTCAGACAAGCAATCCATGGCTAGATAGCGACTTGGAGAATAAACCATCATCATCATCATCATCATCTTCTCTTCACGAGATTTTTCTTTTGCTACCCAATAAATGATACCTTTCTTTGTCTATATTTCACTGCCAACTGTTCATCAACAAAGTTTTTTTTAGTTTTGTCCAAAGCTGGGATATTCTAATATTACAGGCCTGGAATTAGTTATTCATCAAACTTCTTGTTGTTTCTTCTAAGGTTCAAAGTGTTATAAACTTTTGGAAAGATATCGAACAAAACAAAGATATCATTTTTCTTGTTTTTCTTCGTTGGATTTTTCTTCTACATAAGCATGTTCTCTGCAGCTATTTCCAGCTCAACTTCTTTGTCTGAGGAGCCCAGTCTTTCTTCTGGTACTAGAGTGCAGGATTTTTGTGTTCTAAATCCAGTTGTTTCAACAACCATCTCCCCCCAGCAACTACAACAGAAGATCAAGAAGAAGAGAAGCTTGCCAGGCAACCCAGGTAATTACATACACACTGTAATCTCTTTCAGTATCTTGAATTTCAGTTAGTAGTAGTAAGATTTTACGATGATTTTGTATGTTTATTGTACTTGTTACAGATCCAGATGCTGAAGTGATAGCATTATCTCCAAGGACCTTACTGGCCACGAATAGATTTGTGTGTGAGATCTGCAACAAGGGGTTTCAAAGAGATCAAAATCTTCAACTTCACAGGAGAGGCCATAACCTTCCTTGGAAGCTGAAGCAAAGAAACAGCAAAGACATTAGAAAGAGAGCTTATGTTTGCCCTGAGCCATCATGTGTTCACCATCATCCTTCTAGGGCTCTTGGTGACCTCACTGGTATCAAGAAGCACTACTGCCGAAAACATGGCGAAAAGAAGTGGAAATGCGAAAAGTGTTCAAAGATCTATGCAGTTCAATCAGATTGGAAAGCTCATTCTAAAACCTGCGGCACAAGAGAGTACAGATGTGACTGTGGAACCCTTTTTTCCAGGTTAATTTTTTCAGTTCTTTTTTTGCTATCTTTTCTAAGCCTCTTTTTTTTAACAAAAATTGATGAACGCTTACTATTATTTGTCTTTATTGTGGTCTCCTTATCTCCTTCTTTGTCACTTAAAATTCATCATCTTCGCCTCCATCACTGTTCATGGCAAATATTTTTCACTTGTATATTGCTTCAGTCAGTCTGTTTCGTCTTGTAGTTGTTTGTATACAGGAGGTGTATGTAAGCTCTGCATGGAATCTGAAGCTCAAAGATGTTGGCAGATTGCATAGAAATGAATGCACTAATAGGAGTATCAGTCGTCGCTTTCGTTAAATGAAACAATAACCTCCAAAATCTGAATCCTGACATTTCTTCACATTCCAAAAGAACAAAACAGATAGGAGATAAAGGAACAATCAACATAATAAACATGTTGTTCTTTGTTACTGTCCCTTCAAACCCAACAGAAAATTTATGCTTTCTCCTTTTGCTTCCTATAGTTAAATGACTGACTAATTAAGATTGAAGTAGATAAACCCTTTCTTTTGTTCCCTGGGAAAAAGAAAAAGTTGATGCAATGTATGCATTTTTCATAAGTTTACACATTTGGGCATATAGTAATTGAAATTCCTGATTCTTAAAGCAATGATGAATACATATGGTAGCTGATCCTGTACAAGAAAAAAAAAAGTTAAACAAATAAATGAGTTTAACTGCTTTGTACAGTTTGCTGTCTTGAAGTAAGACCCGTGATTTTTTACGGAGCATTGTCATAATTTTACACTCAGACTCTGAACTATTTCATCATGAAAAGCTAATAAATCTGCAAAAAATCTGATACTCTCCCATCTGCTTTCATTTTCTTCATCAGTACCACATGTTTGGGGGTCTCAATTCCGTATCTTTGTTTCATGCATGAGCTCATTTTTCGAACTTTATCCCTCTACTGTCTTTCTGCATTTTTTGCATGAATGCTCTCTCTCTCTTTCTCTCTCTCTCCCCTCTTCAGGTTTGACCAAAGAAGATAATACTACTTTTGTGCTTTCTTGCTTTATGGTAATCATGTATCTATCCAATCCGCATGCCCCATCTCATTCTTTCGACCTTTGATTTCCTTTCTACTAATTAATAAGCGATGCAAGATGAATTAAAGACATTAACATTATCAAATTCAATTCTTCCTCATATGTTATGTATTTCAAGCTCTTTTTTTCCCCCTTGTTATGATTTTGAATATTGCTTGTTCTTGGATGAGTTAATTACTTCTTATTATAGGCTAGTTAGTATTTATGATCTTAAGGTGATTTGTTTGCTAATATGCTACTTGGTTTCTTTTGTTTGTGCATTCTGTGAGTCTACAGGAAGGATAGCTTCATAACTCATAGAGCCTTCTGCGATGCATTGGCTGAAGAAAGTGCAAGACTCTCAGCTCACCAACTCATCTTAACAAATCCAACTGCTCAAACTTTGCTTCTTCAAAGCTCCCAGACTCATCCTCCTCTCTTCTCTATCCCTAACCATCAGATCTCACTCTCCCCTGGGAATCAATCTCAAAACCCTAATGATCCTCAAAACAATGTCCACATCAAGCCCGAAAATCACCCATTTCAGAATAATACTACGCCACTCTTCCAAGATTCACCACCACCGTTGACCACCATCCACAAGGGTTCGGCGATTTCTCCCTTCCAGAACTTCTCACACTCTGCTGTCACATCAGCAGCATCGCACCACTTGTCAGCCACTGCACTCCTCCAAAAGGCTGCAACTGTTGGTGCTACTCAGACAAGCGCTATGGGTCAAAGTCACATGACTCAGTTAGACTTGGGCAAGTTGGGACCAGCAAGTCATCAAGTTGCTGACTCGGTTAGTCACATCTCGCAAGGTTCTTACCTGGGAAATCTGGCAATGTGGCAGAAGAATGATCGTTTGACTAGGGACTTTCTTGGTCTGCAGGCTGGTGAAAACCAGCAAGGTGTTCATGGAAACGGAATGGGTGCCAATGTTAGGGGTCATGTCAACGTAAGCTTGAACCTGAGGGAAGTGCTAAATTGCACGGGGGGTATAGGATTCCAGCATTACAATGAGATAGACCATTCACTGTTGAAGCATCACGGTTTTGGATACACTCAGCCTCCTGCCTCCGAAGCTTGGGGTGATTGCTAGAACCCAAGAAATGAGAGTCTAAACGTAGCATTTGCACTTGTTTCAAAGACACAGAGATACTAAAAAACAGTGTTTAATCGTGTCGTCCTCTAATTATGTCTTAGTTTCTCTAATAAATTAATATCAGATGGAAGTTAATTTCTTTTGCATTTGATTTACTTGTGACAGTTAGTGATATATCACAATGATTCTATCTTTGAGGCCAAACTATGATGATGACGAGTTTGGGTGAGGAAGGTCCTACAGTGTTTGTAAATTTTGTTGTGAGGATATGAAATATGAAAAAGATAAGTTATGTATACCTCATTCTGATCTCATCTCACGATTTTTAATTCATGCCTTTGCTCTTTTGTCCCGTCTCCATCTCCACATGAATTAGAACTGACGTGAGAATAGCAAGGGGTTTTAGATTTTAGAGGCTAACATTTAACTCTTCTAAATTATTGTACTGTCGATGGAAAGAATATATATGCCAAATTGGCATAGAAAGACAACTTGTCTCCATGATTAGCCTATTATGATCAAAAGTGAAATCTTTACTCCCCTCCCCTACTAGAGTTAGCCTTTGACATTTCAATTAATCAAAGCTAAAATGTCCCAGAATCCTTGCAGAAATACTACTTGATGCATGCAATACAATTAAGCCTAGCTCTCTTCCTTTTCTTTTGAAAGAAGACCGTAGATTATTTGATCAAACACTTGTAAACAAAGATAACAAAGACGCCGATAAGGTAAGCAAGTCGATGAGGGGGGTCCATATCCATTCTTTCAGGTCTATTTCCTAATGCTTTAATTTCTAACCTTTTATCTGTACAACAGACTTCCAAATTATATACAAAGATACAAAGTAGAAACGCATTTAGCATAGGACCTCCAACTTATCTCTTTCTTCCTCCCAAAATCAAAACTCTACAAATTACACGGACCTTTAGATAGTGTTCGAGTTTGAATTTTTATGGTGATTAAGAAAGTTAAAAAGCTAAAGGTACTTAGACTATCTTAGGGAAAGGTTTCTAATTTTCATTGCCAAAGAACCATTGGCTCATTCAGAAGTTAATGCATTAAGGTTAGTCTAAGACACTCTAAAACGTTAGATATAGCTCTTGTCCATCGATCATGCATGTGGAATTATTATCCAGTCAGCTTGATAGAACTCTTCTCCTAATTTCTTCTACTGGGCCAATCAAAATATCATAAATCTTGAATGTACAAATCAGGTCAGCAACTGTTGTTGCAAGTTGCTTAGAAACAATTCTTTTTATAATACACAACCTTTGAATAATTAAGCCAATAATTAATCCCTGAGGAATCAGCGAAAACCTTGTAATTTCTTATCGTGGCATAAATATTGTTTTAAGTGTAGTCCCTTAATTTGAGATCAGAGCAACAGCCATGCATTTATGCCAATTTTCAGACAAGTCTTTCTCTACTAGTCTCTGTCTAGTATTATTCTGTTATATTATGTTCATTTGAATCTTAATCATTTATCTATACGGGATCCATATAAATAAACACGGGACTCACATAAATAAATGGTTAAGATTCATAATAGAACAGAGTAATATTAGATAGAAAATCTTTGCTCTTCCTTACAATTGGACGGAAGAATATGTAAACAATTTCCAACAATCACTTTATGAACGTACTAAGAAAAGAAAACGATAAAACTTAAAAAGAAATAATAGCCTTTTCATAAAGAAGGGTAAAAAAAAACCCGTAATGTATGCATGATGCTCTATGTGTATTTGTGCAAGTGAGTTGGTGGTCCGGGACGCATTGGTGGTCTAAGCCAAAAGGAAAAGAGGAGCAAGTGAAAACAAAATGTCAACGGTCATGAAAATGATACTCGATGTGATGCAACTTAATTTGAAAGTTTTGTATTGCAATTCTCTCAGTTCTTCTTTTCCATGTTCGCGAGTCTCTGCTTTATCAATTTCCGTGCATGCAATTCTACACACACATATCCCTTTGATTGGCAGCTTCACCTACGTTAGCATTCAAATCCTGACCCACCACTATTGGCCGATGATGCTTGGTTTTTTAGATTAAGGTCTTGATAAAAATCGATTCTTTAACAAGATTATCCTTTGCAAGGATCATGTATAATCATAATGAAAGATAAGTTAGAGACTGCGGTAGTTTACAAATACTTTTTAGGCAAGTCGTACGCAGATTTTGCAATATCTATATAGTTGAATTTGTTTTAGCGTGTCTTGTTTAGGAACTTTGTAAAGGGCGAGTGTCGAACAACCTTATCCTGCATGAAGGGTTGTCTCTTTATTGAACTGATTAGCGTCATTGGTTCAACTTGTAGACCTTTACCAAACAAAAAGTACTGAACAAATCGTTGTTAGAACAACTTAGTGTATTCAAGAAAGAAGAGACGCTAGCCCTAGGGATTAATGAAAGAAGAGAGCTGGGCCTTATGGAATATCCAAGCTTTTGGAAAGTATGCGTAGGTTGCAGGCTTAAGGTACAATACATGCCATTTGTCTTGCAAAAAATAAAAGACTGCATCTTTTTATCTTCCTCTACACGTCCAGACAAACCAAAAGTTCCACTCTCCTTCCACTTTTCAACATACTTGCATGTCATCTTCTCTCAGGGAATCTAATTTTAACAAACTTGCCTTTTCCCTCTTTTCTTCCTAATTATTACCTACCGTTTCTTTTTTTCTGGTCTGTGCTCCTTTCTCTCTTTGCCTCTTCTGTTGCAAATCCCCTTCCATACTACACAATCTTTTGTGCAACCCTCTCGAGTAGCACACATGCAACTAAAAGTATAAAGAAATGAACCCACGTCTTCTGAAGGCGCCATTTATTGTCGCTGAACCCGCAATTCTATCAACTTGTCTTTCTCAAAACAAAGACAAAACTTACATAAACATTGTACTCATGAGCAAATGGCTAGGAAATTGTACCAAGAGAGTAAAAAGTCCGATCAAAGATAAACTGCTTACTATTCATACGCAGGAAAACTGAGTCATAACTCATAAGTCATAAGTGAGGGTATTATGCTTCTGCAGTTACTAACGGGTGCATCGGTTTTTGAGCTGGTGCATGTGACCTGCTTCCACTCATGCTCGATAGCTTCGCCGACGAAATCACAAATTATCTGACCTCATATGACCAAATTCAATTATGCTCTGATTCGAACATGTGAGACATTTTCCAAACGCGAGGCGTTTTTATTATCAAAGATTTATACATCCGCCAATTCATGCACATTTATTAAAAAAGTTAATAAAATATCTGATATATCCTTATTAATTACATATTAAAGTGCCTTAAAAATATAATCTGTGTAATCTATGTAATTAAAATGTGAAAAAAATTAAAAAATAATTTTAAAAGTAAAATTATAAATATGCATAAAAAGTCACAAACAACATTTATTTTAAATAATTAAAATCCCTCTAAAACGACACTTATTATGAATCGAAGGGAGTACACTATTAATGAACCATTGGAATCACCAAATGAGGGAAAATCACTTTCATCATCAACTGTACAAAACTTTCAAAAATTGAATGGAATTCCATGTCGACAACTGAGACGTACAACAGAATCAAAGTTTGCAACTTCTGCACTATTATAGATGACCCAATTTGAAATCATTGATTAAGACAGAAAGCTTCTTCATGGAAATGGACGGATTGACCATTTAATATCACAAGTGGGCCTAGTCCTCCACGAATTACATCTCCATATGTAATTATCGAACTGATGGTTTTGGTATATCAGAGTTTACTCCCATGTACTTGTCCAGGACATTCTTGAATGACTGCAAATAGAAAAATTATCAATGAATTCAGATTCCTTTACAATGCATAAAAGTTTGTGTTACATATTTCATCAATGATAATAACAGCGATTTAGCCGGATTCCAAAACATTTATAAAGTTTCAGCTCAATAAGATGTTTGGAAGATCTTTATAGTCCTGCATCTAGCTAAAGATAAAGATGCATGCGTGGAAAACAAGATGCATAAAAGTTTCCCCAGAAGAAGATGCTGATCATGGTAAAATTTGTAAAGAACCAAAAGGAGAACAGAAATCATAAATAACTTTAGAAAGACTGATCATTCAGAGGAGAATCATGTGGCAAAAGAAAATTGCATCAGAGAGCTATGATGAGAATCCGACACTAATTTAGATGCATGCAAATGGCATAACTTCCAACTCAAGGTAAGACATGCACCTAGTATACGAACATAAATATACAATACAAGAAATAAGATCATCTTTCAGAATTCTCCTTTCAACTCTGTATGACACAATAGATTGCCCATGTGGCTACTCAAGAACCCAGACTCCCATAAAATGCGTTTCCATGTGTAATTGAATATCACACGGATTGCATCTACTCTGTTCAAGTTATAAAATTGCCATGAACATGTTATATCCTCGTTTCTCTCAACCATTCATATACAAGGTTAAGTATGAAAAAATATAGAACAAAGGTATCTCCATTCAACCCTATTTTCTCATTCACATAAATACTGACAAGTAAACTTATACAAATCCTGAAAAGGTACAATAATAGAAGCCTACGATATGACATTATATTGCATAATGGTAGCAAGAACTTATTAATGGGTAAATTGACAAGAAAAAGGAATTACCAGGAATGCAAACGATTCTTTCCCATTTAAAAGTGCATCCATTGCAGCGAATTGGTCATGAAATGCACTATAAAAAACTTGATAGAACTTATTTCTGAAATCATGAAATGATAAAAAAGAATTAGGACAGAAAAAGAATGAAAATAATTCTCGTTTACTTTCATCATTTAAGTCTTTATGAAGCTGACAAAGTACCGATCTTCTTCAGAGGTCAGTTGGTCTATTGCGTCAAACTTTCGTGTGAGCACTTCTGCTGCCACTGGTGAAAGTAAGTGCAGTATCATAGCCTCCAAGGTTCTTGGAAAATTATGCTGGAAAGAGTTGTAAAGCATGAGATGCCCAAAGAGGATGTGAAATGTCATCATACATTGAACTTATGCATCATTTAACTACACCATGAGATGATTACAGCTCACTGTAAATGAACGACATATTAACAAAGACAACTCATTAATTTGTTGGCAGCATTATCAAGGAAAAGTCATCAATTTATTGGAATCATAGGCCCTCTAGAGCATGCAGACTCACCACCATGCCAAGGAGAACATCTCGGAGAGTAAGAGGATCAAGGTTCCAAAGAATTTGAGCAACTGGATCACCCTCCAGAATGAATACATTACTTTTCCCAACTTCATAACGTTCACCTTTCATTCCAATGGCAGAGTCACTAGTTGAAATCGATTGTACAGGTTGACCATGATCACCAATATTAACTTCCTGATGTACCAAAGAAACAAGTTCGTGTACAGCCTGGAGAGCAAGTGGTTCCATTTGATCCAGCTGACCCCTCTCCTGTAGGTCCTTCCCTAGTAAACCTTGTGTTTCATGTGACTGGTCCTCATCATGGCTTTCGTCATCTGGTAGGTTATAAGAATCAATTACCAGACAATACATACAGGAAAACTTCTCTTAATGAAAAGGAAAAAGGCTTAGACGAATGCCAAAACATCACCTCTTTCTCCATTAGTAAGCCGCTCACAAGCATGCCTATGTGGGTTCACCTTGTCGAAAGAAGAAGCCCTGTGCAGTACTTGATTCTGTCCTAATTGAAGATAAGTTATAGTGATCAATAATGACCAACAAACCTGAATAAGAGCCGAGAAAGATAGCCAACATGAAAGTTACTTGCTATCCATTGTTACCCTATAGAACTAAAATCTTAAGATTCCACCAACATTAGACTGATTATTTTACAAGACTACAGATGATCTAGGTGAACACTCTGTTTTCAGTGCCCAAAATCAAATTTTTTCAGAACTAAGATTTTCCCATCTGCCATATGATTCAAAGGAAAACTTCCATGCAGAATCAAATATTAAGCACAATATGTTTGCACGAAGTTTTCCCAAATCCATACAGAAGGCCCGTTCATCCAGTAATTCTGGAGATTTTTTTTCACAATTTTCTCCTTCTAGAATTCAAAATAATGAACTATTTTTACACAATTTCAGAGATCACATTTTCAACAGACTCGGGAAAGGTTTTCACGCTGAATCAAAACAAATTAATAATGTATACATTTTCCATGTCCAAAAGAATGATAAGTTCGGTGCCCTCAATAGCAAATGAATTATAAATTGGGATCGACATACCATTTCATTATCCACCAATCTTGAAGTTCCAGCAACAATTTGATGGAGCAAGTAAGATATGTAAATGAAACAAAGGTCATACCCAGTTATGTAACCATATTTCTAAAAATTTTGGAACAACTGACATGAAAAGGTTTACAAAAAAAACTATGAAGTTGGTAGATAATAAAAGTTAATGAAGAAAGACTACCTTCTCAGTATGCGGCGCAAATAATAAGCATCCATATGTTCTAACATGCCAGACATTATGTTTGATCGCCACCAAAAGTTAACAGCTATGGTCAAATTGTCGCTGTCCACTTGGTGGAACCTGTGGCAGTTAGGAAAAACCAACAACCAATCAACAGCTAGAAGACATGGGTGTGCATCCAGGATGGAAGTAACAATAAATTGGTGATGTTGATGCTTATAAATGAATATAAAGATTGTCATAGAAGTTCTGAAAGATTTTGAAGCATTTAGCCACACCATGAGCCCTTAAACCTTTGTTCCTTTAACCTTCTCTTAAATATAAAACTAACCCATTTGTTCTATAGAACATAAACAATAAACAACTAAAGATTTAACATACAGGCAAAAAGTTCCTACACTAAAATTGAAAAATAAGATCCAAAAATAACATAAGAATTGTAAAAGGACATTCTATCCACATAAAAAAAGAGAAAGGCCCCTCGTAAAGGAAATTATCTCATAAAAATTACAACTTAGATCTTACCAGCCTTCAGGAATGAAAAGTGCATCACCTGCATGAAGAGTAACCTTCTGAGAGTACTCCATCGAATCTATTGCCCTGGGATATGATGAGAGATCGGGGTTTTCTAAGCCAACAGCACTGTGAGCCAAAAAGAAAAACAAATAAGGATATATAATTTTTAGGCAGATTGCTTGGTACAGAATTATAAAAAAAAAGAGCAATTAGTTTAATTTTCCTTATTAGAAAAGGAAAATATTTCTACTTATTTTTCCCTTATTAGTTTTGGGTTTAAGTTCATTAAAGAAAAATAAAATTCCTTAAAAAGCCATCCTTCACATCAATTAGAATTTTCTATACATATGTAATCAACCTGTCAATGAAGCCAGCCTAATTTTTTCGAGTGATTCCTATTTTCCTAATTCTAGGAGTGATTCCTAGAACAAACCATTGTTTGTTTCTTTAACTAAAATTCCAGCAATTCCATCATGAAATTCCAGCAACCTATATTGACATTCCAGACCTAAAACTCTAATTCCAACAGCCCAGAATTCCTTTTTTTCTTTTAGTTTTAGCAACTAGTTGAGATCTATTCTATCCATCCTACATCACTCCCATAGACATGAAATCACTTCACAAACATGGCTACACAAGCTTGCAAGCAAAACTTAGAAGCATCAACTTTTCGTTCTCTCAGTCGTAGGATAAATACAAATGTTCAGTAACCAAATTCTGAAGTTACGCAAGAGGAGGAACACCTGTGGTTTGAGGCCTCTCCATATATGGGCATTGGGTATAAGGATGGACAAGCAGAAGGAGGCCATAAAACAACTGCAACAAAAAGGTATTCACACCTTTAGTTCTGGCATATGAGGCACAGTCTTAAAGTTTAATCATTATGTAAAGAAAAAGCCAGTAAAATTAGTGGGCACAATGAGCCAAAACATATGCATATTTCTTACTTTAATGTTGTCCTGTTGTTAACAACTATAACATTTTCTGTTAGGACCCATGATAGCAATTAGCAATAATATTTAGCCTAGGATAGGGAGGGTGTATTCACGTAGACAGAAGGAG
>JAOSBM010000004.1:11650039-11672659 GCA_027568955.1 Erythroxylum tenue
TTCATTCTTATAACATTAATACTTCAATTCACTTAATCTATGTCATAAAAATCTTACTAACCTTGACATAATTAATAGATCCTTAAATTAACCCATCAATTCTCATGATTCATTTAAATCATGCTTAATTCATCAAGAAAATTTCGGGGGCCAACAAACTGATATTTATTGGGAGCATGTAGATGAAACAAAACTATCCATACATATGTTAATGTAACATGATAAATGTCATAAAACTAAGATGGTTACAAAATTGGGAGGTGATATTGAAATGGAAATGTGTTCTTATAGTGGTTTAGGAGTTGATTTGAGAAGTGATAATGTTGGCTTGGAATTCATGGCGATGTTAACGTTGATTTGGGTTGTGAGGAGTTGATTTGAGAGGTCATAGTGATTTTGGTATTAACTTGAGAAGTAATACTAATGTTGGAGTGGATATGGGAGGTAATACTAATGTTAGATTGCATGATGGAGGTGATTTCAAAGATGAAGAATCAGCTGGTAGTAAATCTAAAATAAGTGACGGCGGTGATTCTGATATAAGTACTCAAGATGGAGGTGAGTTGGGTGCTCAGGATAGAGGTGATTTGGGTGGTCATGATAGAGTTGAATCTGACTTGGATTTTAGCATTAGTGTTGATGCATGTCAAAATATAATATATATTGACTCTTTTGACATTGGGAGTTTTTTAGCCGATGATGAATATCCTAATGGTGAAGAATCATATGCTGCTATGAGGTAGCATAGTGAAACTAATAGATATGTTACTATAGTTGTTGCAGCTGAATAGATGTTGGGGATGGTGGTTGATAGCACTAAACACTTTAAAGAAGTGACTGTTGATTATGTAGTAGTAACATGATTTAGCTTGAGTTTCAAGAGGGATGAAGCAAAAAGGATAAGATATGGTTGCATCGATGGTTGTCCATTTGAGTTGTATTCTTTATGTGATAGAAAATATAAATTCTTGAAGCTAAAAACTTACAATCTAGAACATATATGCAATATAACAAATAAGCCAAGGCTAGTTACATATAACTTTATCATGAGACACTTCAAGAAAAAAATCCTAAACAAGCCAAGCATCAAAATCAAGAAAATGGTTGAAGAATCTAGGGAGAAACTATTTTTTTTTTGTTAATTCTATCATATGGAAATATGCAAGAAGGAAGGTTCTTAAAGAAAAAATAAAAAGGCAACATAACAAATACATGAAGCTTTATGGTTATATTTCTAAGTTGAAAAAAAAGAATCTAGGTCCTATGGTAGAGCTTCAAGTTAGAAAGGAAAAAGATAAATTGATATTCAAGATAATGTATATGTGTTTTAATGCAATAAAGAATGGGTATGGAATTTACCAACTTCTTCCTATATTTGCATGTAAAGTTCCAGTCGAAGCTTAGCTTTGAAGAAATGATCACATGAAACCACCATAACATGTAGGAAATAAAATAGACAGGTGAGTGAATATGAAAAAGAAAGTACAGTTGAAACTGATCTAAACTATACAATAAGAAGACATGACAGATATATTCGCGGTTTACAAGCTCTTTACACACACGAGGAACATATGGAGCTTTAAACTTACCATTTATATATTTAATCTTATACTAGCATGGTCTATATATTGGGCCCTTATTATGTTAGATAGGGCCATCTTGGCTCACTAACAAGGGATGGTTATAAAATGTTCTTAATCCTTAGCTATGGAATTATTTAATTTTTTAAAAAATTGGTATAGATGGATATTTTCCAAAAAAAAAAAAAGTATCAAGGACAACTTCTAAATGATATAGGAGTTAATGGCAACTGAGGCAACTATCCAATTGCAAAGGAAGTAGTTAAGGTGGAGAATATCCGGACATGAACATAGTTTATAGAGCAATTATCCATTAATTTAGAGCTTGGAGATGGTGAAGGAATAACTATGATTCCTGATATGCAAAAGGCAATTCATCCAACTTAAATTTATTTTTACATACTTTCATCTGTGAATGCTTTGACTAGTTGTTTTTAATTTACAGGCATTCATGTGAGCCAAGAATGAAGTATTATCCTCTGCTACATATAGGATGTGTTAGAGGCATTTTGGAATTGTGCCTAGGCAACATTCCCACAAGAATTTGATGATAGACTCATCAAATTAAACAAACTTGCACTTGGATATGTATAAGACTTGCTTAAATATTGGGAGGAAACATGGAGTGGGGCTTTCCAAAGCATTAAATCCAAATGTCCATTTATTGACAACAACATGAGTGAGAAATTAAAATTTTGGATTTTGGTGGCTAAAGATTGCCTTATCATTAGCATATTGGAGATTGTTAGAACCAAGTTAATGTAGAAACACTCTAACCTCAAGGAGTAAGCTAATAGATTGGGGGGGGGGGGGGCAGCAAAACACCGGGGGGGGGGGGGGGGGGGGGAAGGGCAGCATAACACCTGAGGTGATGAGAAAATTCAATAAGAATAAAAAAGAAAGCAATGAAATGGAGAGTTATTTGGAACAGGGATAAGAAGTATGAATTAACTAATGGACATGACACACATGTTGTCCAATGGGGAAAGGAGCAGGTTTGCTATTATAAGAAATGAGAAGTCTACGGGTATCATTGTAGTCACATGATTAGTGCCATTTTTCATGCAAAACAATAACTATAGGTGTATGTAGATGAGTGTTATCATAGGGGGAGGTTCATGGAAGTTTATGAGAATGTCTTGCAACCAATTATAGTGCAAAAATTTCACCACCAAATACTCATGAAGAGATACATCCACCTTTGAAAAGAGTTATGCCTAGATGGCCTAAAAAGAATAGTCAAAAAGATTAAGATGAATAAAAGTGAGTGAAGAATCCTTATAGACTATCATAAAAAGGGAAATTCCAATTGTGTGGAAAATATGACAAAAGTGGTCGTAACAAGAGAAGTTGTAAATCTGGTTGACTTCCTTCTAGTTAAGATGGAGTTGAGGTTTATTTATGTATTTCTCGGTAATTAATAATTGATGAGATTTTAATATTGGACAATCGTTTAGGCTTAATGAAGATCCAAAAATAACAAAAATTTTGTCTGAACCAAATTCTTTAATTTCCAACAGACAACCTTCTAAAGTTAGTGGACTTGAATTTAGTTTAACACAATTGTCATTTATCACATATTAATTGTTTTTTATGTCTTTATTACATGAATAATTTATTGTTTTAACCTTGTTTGTAACATTATTTACATCTTTACCATTGAGGAGAAAGAGAACATTTGGATTATTAATCTAAACACTTTTTAACTATCATTCCAACCAAGAGGGACAAGAGGGAAGGTAGACCTAAGTATTACATAACAATAATTACAAAATCGAGCTTCTAAATGAAAAGTTGTTTCTAATGTAAACTAATAAACTTTTAACATGCAAATTAGAACTCAACTAAGTGTAAATTACAATTAGTTGTATATTAGTTAGTTTGTAGAGAATTACGGTTGGATGTAATATCTTTTTAGTGCATAATTGTCAATTTGTACGAATTTTTGGTTGGATCCAGTTCTGGTTTGTAAAAAAGTATAGTTGGATCCAATTCTCATTTGTAGAGAATTTTGGTTGGATCTAATATCCAATATTCGGTTAGATCCATTTTGTATATTTTTATATATTCCAGTTAGATCCAATTTGTTTATTTTGTGTATATTATGTAACATTCTAGTTGGATCTATTGTGATTTAGAATTGCGACATTGTAGTAGAATGATACAACTTGGTAGCCATTATATACATGACTCAAACTATCATACATTATTTTCCTTTGTATAATTACTTTCATTAAATGAATCTTGTTCTTTTTAGTGGTTTACATTATATGAATATCAAAATTAATGACCTATATTATATGAACCTCATCTTTACAAGTTTATGAATATCAACGTTACAAGCTTATAGCTTTATGATTCTCACATTGTTGATAAGCTTGTCGAATGCAACCTAGGATATTGTCTTTTTATGATTGCCTTTTCAAGCATATAGTCATAAGTTGAACTTCAATTTAAATGTAATTACATATGTACTTACATATGAATAGAATTACTAAAATATATTAACTAAAGTTTCATGTATAATACAAGTACTTCTCATATTAGCCCTATTTCATATACAACATTTTTAATATATAAGTTCTTATAAAATATGTCACATTAGCCCCATAATTTCAATAGTGAGAAACATATAACAACAATAAACAAATTTAGCAAAATGACATAATAATCAATGTAGCAAAAATACATAATAGAACTTTACTAAAAATGATTAGGTCCATAATGACGTAAGCAAATTTACTAACCACCTATTAGGGTGATGCATTGCTAACAACCACTTATATACTTAATCGAGTGCCTACAAAATCAGTTACAAGCACTCCGTATGAGTTGTAGATAGGTAGAAAACCTAACATGACAACTCTTAGACCTTTGGAATGTGTTGTCTATATTTATGATCTCTCTCGTAAATATGAGAAACTAGGCCCCAAAAAAAAGAAAAGTATCTTTATCAAATACTCAGAATACTCAAAAGATCTATTTTTGTATAAGACTTTTGATTAACATAATTCTGTTACAAGTTTCCGTTACTTTTGAATTGCATACCTATTCTGCAAACTCTCCTTTAACATTACTACCCATCAATCAACCGCCCCCATCATCCTCACATTGAATGGTTAATCGCATTAGGGGCTACACTTAAAAACTAAAAACTTTTCCTGATCATCATGCTTACAACACCACTATTGCATCCTCCCCTAATCTTAACCCTACTTCTTTTACTCATGCAAGCAAATTTCCTCGTTGCAGCAAATGATTCTTGGTGAGTTCAAAGCTCTCCATCATAATGATACTTGGTCCTTTGTCCCTCCTCCTCCAAATGCAAATATTGTTAGCTATAAGTGTTTTTGAAACTAAACTCAATCTTGATGGCTTTTTAGACTGCTAAAAAGCTCTCCTAGTTCCAAAGGTTTTCACCAATCTTCCGGTCTTCATTGTATAGGCACTTTCAATCTAATTGCCAAACTAACCACCATTTGCCTCATTCTTACACTTAACTTAGTTAAAAATTGGTTTATTTGTCAATTTGACGTTGATAATGCGTTTCTAGATAGAAATTTACAAGAACTTGTTTTTATGCATCAACCACTAGGCTTTATTAATCCTCATCATCCTCATTATGTGTGTTGTCTTCACACAGCACTTTATGGTCTCAAACAGGATTCTAGAGGTTGGTTTCACAAATTAAGTCATAAACTTGTTAATCTTAGATTTATTTCACCTAAAGTAGACACTTCTCTATTTATGTGGATGATATCTTGGTGACATGCTCTTCATAGAAATGCATTCAAACAATGCTTTATAAACTTCATTCTACCTTTACCATCAAAGATCTATGCACCCTTCACTACTTCTTTAATATGTCCTTATAAACATGAGCTTGTTAGGATTGCTAATAGAAAATCATCTTCCTTATAACTTTATATTTCCATTGTAATTACTTTAGCTAGGATTATTAGCTTATCATTTTTTTTTGTATCTTCTAAGATATGATAAGATAAATCCTTATTAATATCATGACTAGTCCAAATATGTATAAATACCAGTGCATACTTTTATGTTAACACATACAAAATCGTCACAAAATTACTTAGTTACACTGACATTCAATACTGTTTTTGCATTCTTTATTCTTTCAATAAATTGACGATAATAACATCTTATGGCCATGTGGTCAGGGACGACATTGTTCACCTGTTTATAATTCACACAATGTCGTCCCCTTGTTGACTATTGTCACATTATCAATAAATGAATCACTATATAATCTATACTAGCTCCATTATTGAAGTTCCATTTAAACTAGAGATGGAAGCCTCCTCCGTAATTGCTAGGCCATATCGAAGTGCTTCCTCTAAATACGTATTAAAAGTAGTTTGTTTTATAATTGCAAACACTCTTTCATGCAACTTACATTCTATATTAAGTTAAGCTAATTTTTGCTTAAATAATTGTGAGCCGGTAAATGTTTATCTTTTTATTATTATAATAAATACAAATTTTGTACATGCATTATGTGAAAATAAAAGGGACAACTAATTAAAAAGAATTTTGTTCATTTAATAATTATAAATTTAATTTTATTGAATAACAATAGTCAAATTTTAGTTGAAATGAATTATTAATATGTTATTTTATATTAATGTTAAGTGAATGAAATGATATACTATTTGTATAACTATATAGTACATTGAAAAAAAAATCACTCCAAGAGGGAGAATGCTTGAAGTCTCCAGCTTTCCCAAAATGAGGATATGATGCTTCATAAAAGTTTAGTTATGTTGTGAACCAATATTATATGAATAAAATCTGTAATTTGTGACACCAAAAAAAAAGGTGAAAGACAAGAGATCAAATTTTCTATTTCGATTAACATGTTTCTACTCTATTTTATATTATTATTTTTGATCTTTGACCAGGGTATTCACCGGCGGATTCAATGACTAATCTCCTCACTGATGAGAAGGCACTTTACAGGGTGGGACAGCTGACCCAAAGATTTAAAGCTGCTCCATACCCAAAGCCAGTGAATGAAGTGATATACTATTTGTATAACTATATAGTACATTGAAAAAAAAATTCACTCTAAGAGGGAGAATGTTTGAAGTCTCTAGCCTTCCCAAAAAGAGGATATGATGCTTCATAAAAGTTTAGTTATGTTGTGAAACAAGATTATATGAGTAAAATCTGTAATTTGTGATACCAAAAAAAAAAAAAAGGTGAAAGACAAGAGATTAGATCTTCCGTTTCGATTAACATGTTTCTATTATATTTTATATTATTTTTTTGGTCTTTAATCAAGGTATTCACCGGCGGATTCAGTAACTAATCTCCTCGCTAATGGGAAGGCATCTCATAGGGTGAGACAACTGGCCCAAGGATTTAAAGCTGTTCCATACCAAAAGTCAATGATCGAACTCCTGACTTTTGGTTAAGGGTGGATGAGTCACTTGCCACTTAACCACACCCCTTAAGTTCCTATTTTATATTATTTTATTCATACATTTACTTGGGATAAAAAAAATGTGTTAATGGGATGATATAAAATAGAATATGAATAGATTAACCGGAAAATAAATATAATCTGAGGCTAAAGTGATGCTTTCGTTTTACTAAAATTATAAAGAAAAGGGGAGGGAAGGGAAGGCCCAAAATAGTGGGTTTGTTAGAGGGTCAAAGTCAAAACAGAAAAGGATCCCCGAAATTTCCAAAATGGAAAACCAAATATAACTCAAAAAGGAAAGCCAACTCAGCAACTAAAACTAAAGAAGTTAAAATTAAAAAAAAAAAAACATGCTCATGCTCCTGCTAATGCCATTCAATAACCCCATACTTTGCCTTGTAACTAAAATCTTTCTTCTGTTTCTTCTTTTGTTTTCCTCGAAACACAAATTCATAACGAGTCACATCTTCCATCTCCAGATCTACCTCTATTACAGGCTTTTTTTTTCCCCTTCCTTTTCTTCTATTCTTCTGTGAGGACATTCCAAATCCCTTTTTCTATGTTGATTCTCAAAGCCAATTTGTTTTCTGGGCTTTTTTCATCATTTTTTTTTTCCTAATCTCCACATTGGAGAGGTGCGTTTATTTTTTTGGATTGATGGTTCTTTTATCATGTCCATTTTTAAAATGAAATTTGTTATTTTGTTGATGATCTCCTACTTCGATGTTTTTATTCATGGCTTTCTGGGTTCTCGATTTTATGACAAAATCTTTGACCATATAGATTCATTGATGAATGTTTGATTTCTGAAACTTTTAGAACCAGTTTGGAGATCAAGTGGACAGAAGAACCGAGATTGGATATTGAAAGAGGTTTTTATTTGAGGAATAATTGGGTTACAAGGTTATCTGGGAGAGAACATGTGAACAATGGTATCAACAGCTTGGATGAAAATTGTTCCTCCCTGTTGGAGGCCTACTGTTGATGGTGAAAATTCTAGTAGAGGTGGGGATAATGGTGGTAGGGCTGATGGCTTGTTATGGTACAAAGATTCAGGATATCATGTTAATGGGGAATTCTCAATGGCTGTAATTCAAGCCAACAATGTACTTGAAGATTATAGCCAACTTGAATCAGGGCCGATGAGCTCACTTGAATCAGGTCCTCAAGGAACATTTGTAGGAGTCTACGATGGGCATGGGGGTCCTGAAGCTGCCCGGTTTGTTACTGAGCACCTCTTTAATAATATCAAGAGTATGTTTATCTTTCCTTACTTGCTGAGTTTTATTGACTTATCGAACAACATCAATGGATTCATCTATAATGTGATCTCTTATACTTGTTTACGTTGCCTAACATATTTCTTCTCTCAATGATTGTATCAAGTCTAATTTTTTTCATTTTCTCTGTGCTAATTTAGGTTACAAGGGTCATATGGCTGATGCATGTGTTTACTGACTTGACAGCTATTAATGGTGCAGAATTCACGTCAGAGAATCATGGAATGTCTGCAGATGTTGTGACTAAAGCGTTTTTGGCAACAGAAGAGGAGTTTCTTTCTCTAGTCAAAAGGCAGTGGCTGACTAAGCCACAAATTGCTTCTGTTGGTGCATGTTGCTTGGTTGGCATAGTATGTGGTGGATTTCTATATATTGCAAATGCTGGAGATTCTCGAGTGGTGCTAGGGAGATTGCAGAGGACTGCTAAGGAGGTCAAGGCTGTGCAGTTATCATATGAGCACAACGCGTGCATGGAATCTGTGAGAGAGGAGCTGCATTCATTGCATCCCGATGATCCACAGATTGTGGTTTTAAAGCACAAGGTGTGGCGTGTGAAGGGTCTGATTCAGGTGACTTTTCAGATTTCATCATGCATGTCTTTGTGGATATCCTTTTCCAAATTGTTTGTTGACTGTTTTAAGTCCTATTGGGTTGTCTTTACTTAAAAACTAAGAAGCACAGACACGGACACGGACACGGGACACGACACGGACACGGACACGGGGACACACCAACTTCTAAAATTTAGTGGACACGGACACGGCATATATATATATTAAAATTTAAAATTATGAAAAAAAATCAGAATTTATATTTCAAGACTTCCAAAAATTCAAAATCTAAAAAAACATGGAATTCATATTTAGAGAAAGATGGGACTTCCATTGGTACTGAGGCTAGGAATGATGTAGGGAGACACAGTAGTGTGGGAAAAGAGGATCTCTATTTGGAGCATATATCACCTGTACTATCTAGGCTGCTAGATGTTCTTGTTAGTCTTGCTCAAACTGGTCTAAGTGAATCTAAAGGATCTTCTGCTGGAAAAGGTTCTAGGTCTTCTCATGCCAAGGTTGGTCATAGCAGAAGTCGTACACCATCTCTTGATTGGCTTGCTGATGAAAATTGGGATATAGACAATAACAAAGTAAAGGACCTTGAGGCAGTTCAGATGTTGCAAGACATTTTTCTCAAGGCAGATAACAGGGAATTGCAAGCAGAAGTTTTGAATAGAATGTTTAAGATATTCTCCAGTCACATTGAAAACTATAAACTGTGTCAAAAATTGCGAACCGTTCCACTTTTAATCCTAAATATGGCTGGCTTTCCAGCATCATTGCAAGAGATTATCTTGAAAATTCTTGAATATGCAGTGACTGTTGTGAACTGTGTTCCCGAACAAGAATTACTCTCTCTTTGTTGCTTATTGCAGCAACCAATAACACCAGAACTGAAGAACACTATTCTCTCTTTCTTTGTAAAACTTATATCATTTGATCAGCAATACAAGAAAGTGCTTCGGGAAGTTGGTGTACTCGAAGTCCTGCTAGATGATTTAAAGCAGCACAAGTTTCTTTTAGGATCAGACCAACAAAGTGTTAAGCCTAACCAGTCAGATAAAAAGTCTAGCTTTAAAAAACACTTTGATAGTAAAGATGCTATTCTGTCTTCCCCCAAGCTAATAGAATCTGGTTCTGGGAAGTTTCCTATTTTTGAAATTGAGGGTACAATATCTGTTGCATGGGACTGTATGGTCTCTTTGGTGAAAAAAGCTGAAGGCAATCAAGCATCTTTTCGTTCAGCTAATGGTGTAGCCACTGTTCTTCCTTTTGTGGTTTCTAGTGTTCATCGTCCTGGTGTCCTCCGGATATTATCTTGTTTGATTACTGAAGATGTTGCAGAGGTTTGTAATTCATGTAGTTAACCTTTCTGTGCATGGATTTTTACAAATGTTACTTCTAAGAGTTCTACGTTCTTATCATATATTTTAGACTTTTGAAAACTGGTGCTTTGGACAACTAGCCCTTGAAGCTGTAAATAGCAAAATAATTGCAGCTTATGCCTGTCCTTCATTCATTAATGATTCTAGAAACTTTTACTTTGTGCTAGATTGTTTCTGATCTAATGATTCTTGATCCGGGATTCCAATTTCCAGGCTCATCCCGAAGAATTAGGTGCTCTTGTTGAAGTTCTAAAAAGTGGAATGGTTACAAGTGGTACAGGGAATCAATATAAGCTTCAATGTGATGCTAAATGTGATATGATGGGTACCTTGTGGCGCATAATGGGAGTTAACGGTTCAGCTCAGAGGGTCTTCTGTGAAGCCACTGGGTTTTCTCTTTTATTGACCACACTCCATAGTTTCCAAGGTGATGGAAGAGAGGCAGAAGAATCTTCTTTGATTGTTTGCATGAAGTTATTTACATATTTAATGCGCCTCATTACAGCTGGAGTGTGTGGCAATGCTATTAACAGGACAAAATTACATTCTATTATATTGTCCCAGATGTTTTATGATCTTCTATCTGAGTCTGGCTTGCTTTGTGTTGAATGTGAAAAGCAAGTTATACAGTTGTTGCTAGAGGTTGCTCTTGAAATTGTGCTTCCACCGTTCTTTTCGTCAGATAGTGTAGGACCGACTGACCTCAATGAATCTGAATCAGCTACTTTTCTTTTAACTACATCGGGTTTATGTGATCCTGACAAGGAAAGAGTGTACAACCCTGGTGCCATTAGAGTTCTGCTCCGTTCATTGTTACTATTTACTCCCAAGGTGCAACTGGAAGTGCTAAATCTTATTGATAGGCTTGCTCGTGCTGGTCCATTTAATCAGGAAAGCCTCACATCTATTGGTAGGAATGGCTATTCTTTGCAGTCATCCATATTCCTCTTATCTTTTATTGTTAGCTTCCCTACTAATTTCTTTACCATTTTCTCAAATTTTCTAGGTTGTGTAGAACTTCTGCTGGAGACAATTCGCCCTTTCATTTTAGGCTCATCTCCATTGCTTTCTTATGCATTAAAGATTGTGGAAATTCTTGGAGCATATAGGTAGGACATTTTGTCTTTTATGGGGATTATAACATTGCTGAATTTACTCACATGTATATGTTGGGAAATAAGTCGATTATTTCTGGTGATAGGTTGTCTCCTTCAGAACTTCAACAGCTTATTAGATACATTCTACAATTGAGACTCATGAATTCAGGTCATCTTCTTGTTGATATGATGGAGAGGCTAATTCTTACAGAAGATATGGCCTTGGAGAATGTTTCTATGGCACCATTTGTTGAGATGGACATGAGCAAAATTGGCCATGCTTCGATTCAGGTATCCTTGGGAGAAAGGTCTTGGCCTCCTGCTGCAGGCTATTCATTTGTGTGTTGGTTTCAGTTCAGAAATTTCCTGAAGTCACAAGCAAAGGAAATGGAACCATTGAAAGCTGGTCCTTCTAAGAGACGAAGTGGTTGTAATGTGACTCACAATGGACATCATATTCTTCGGATTTTTTCGGTTGGTACAGCAAGTAGTGGAAGCTCATTCTATGCAGAACTTTATCTTCAGGAGGACGGTGTTCTGACCCTTGCTACAAGCAACTCTTCGTCCCTGTCTTTCTCTGGATTAGAGTTAGAAGAAGGCAGGTGGCATCACCTTGCAGTTGTTCACAGTAAACCAAATGCTCTTGCCGGACTATTTCAAGCTAGTGTTGCATATCTGTACCTTAATGGAAAGCTAAGACACACAGGTAAACTAGGTTATTCTCCGTCTCCTTTTGGTAAGCCTTTGCAGGTCACAATTGGGACCCCCTTTAATTGTGCAAGCGTTAGTGATTTGACATGGAAGCTACGTTCTTCCTATCTTTTTGAGGAGGTGCTTACAGCAGGGTGTATATATTTTATGTACATTCTTGGTAGAGGCTATAGAGGGCTTTTCCAAGACTCAGATCTTCTGCGTTTCGTGCCCAATCAGGCTTGTGGTGGTGGTAGTATGGCCATATTAGATTCTTTGGATGCTGATTTGTCATTGGCAAATGCACAGAAACTTGATAATGCTGGCAAGCAAAGTGGTTCTAGGGCAGATGGCAGTGGGATTGTTTGGGATTTGGAAAGGCTAGGAAATCTATCTTTACAGCTTTCTGGTAAGAAACTTATATTTGCATTTGATGGAACATGTGTTGAAGCTATTCGATCATCTGGGACATTCTCGTTGATCAATCTGGTTGATCCAATGTCAGCTGCTGCTTCTCCTATAGGGGGTGAGTTACTAAACTCTGATTCTGTTGCAAATGTTTCATGGGAGTTTGTTTATTGAACGGAGGATGCTACTATTAATCATTTCATGACTGGTTTTTTCTGTTGTCCAGGTATACCACGATTTGGGCGTCTCTATGGGGACATCTGTGTCTGCAGGCAATGCACAATTGGTGATACTATCCGCCCTATTGGTGGGATGGCTGTAGTGCTCGCTCTTGTTGAAGCTGCTGAAACAAGGGATATGCTTCACATGGCATTGACATTATTGGCTTGTGCATTGCATCAGAATCCCCAGAACATAAAGGACATGCAAACATGCAGGGGATACCATTTGCTATCTTTATTTCTTCGTCGTAGAATGTCAATATTTGACATGCAATGTCTGGAAATCTTTTTCCAAATTGCTGCATGTGAAGCTTCTTTTGCTGAGCCAAGGAAATCGGAAAGCATGCACACTACTTTGTCTCCTGCTGAAACTCTTCAAGATGCCAGTTTTGAGGACCTTAGCTTGTCAAAATTTCGGGATGAAGTTTCTTCAGTTGGGTCTCTTGGTGATATGGATGATTTTTCTGCCCCAAAAGATTCATTCAGTCATATTTCTGAGCTAGAAAACTCTGATATACCTGTTGAAACTTCAAATTGCATTGTCTTGTCTAATTCAGATATGGTTGAGCATGTCTTGTTAGACTGGACATTATGGGTTATAGCCCCAGTTCCCATTCAAATTGCACTTTTAGGTTTCCTTGAGCATTTAGTATCTATGCACTGGTATAGAAATCATAATCTTACTGTATTGCGCCGAATAAACCTTGTTCAACATCTGCTAGTGACTTTGCAGCGGGGTGATGTTGAGGTTCCTGTTTTAGAGAAACTAGTTGTCTTGCTTGGAGTCATACTGGAAGATGGGTTTCTAGCTTCCGAACTTGAAAATGTGGTTAAGTTTGTGATTATGTCATTTGATCCACCTGAACTGAAACCACGGGAACAAATAATGCGCGAGTCAATGGGCAAACATGTAATTGTAAGGAATATGCTGCTGGAGATGCTTATTGATCTACAAGTAACCATAAAATCAGAAGAGGTGCTTGAACAGTGGCATAAGATTGTTTCATCCAAACTGATCACATTTTTTCTTGATGAAGCTGTTCATCCTACAAGTATGAGATGGATCATGACTCTTCTAGGTGTGTGCCTTGCTTCGTCTCCCACCTTTGCTCTTAAATTTCGCACTAGCGGGGGTTATCAGGGTTTGGTGCGAGTTCTTCCAAGTTTTTATGATTCTCCAGACATATATTATATCATATTCTGTCTGATATTTGGAAAGCCTGTTTATCCAAGACTGCCGGAAGTCCGCATGCTTGACTTTCATGCCCTGATGCCAAGTGATGGAAGCTATGTGGAGTTGAAGTTTGTTGAATTGTTGGACTCAGTGATTGCAATGGCTAAATATACATTTGATAGGTTAATTTTCCAGTCAATGCTTGCCCATCAAACTGGTAATCTTTCCCTTGTTGGTGCTAGTCTTATGTCAGAGCTTGTGGAGGGGAATGGGGACATGGCAGGGGAGCTTCAGGGTGAAGCATTGATGCACAAGACTTATGCAGCACGCTTAATGGGTGGGGAAGCATTGGCTCCTACTACTGCAACTTCAGTATTGAGGTTTATGGTTGATCTTGCAAAAATGTGTCCACCTTTTACAGCTGTTTGTAGAAGGCCAGAGTTTCTTGAAAACTGCATAGACCTTTATTTTTCTTGTATAAGGTTTGTTGCTATATTTTGTTTGCTCTGCATTTTTTTTTTAATTCCATCCCTGCTGCCAGTTCAATTAATGAAATTTTGTTATTCTGTACCTATTTAATGTAACTAGAGTCTCCTTCACACATATGTTTTTTTTTAACTTGTCATCCTTTTTACTTGTGGGATGGGGGTAATCCTACTCTCTTACAGGGCAACTTATGCAGTGAAGATGATAAGAGCACTCTCTGACAAGACAGAAGAAAAAAACTTGAATGATTGTGATGATAACTACAGTTCCCAAAATACTTTCTGCAGTTTGCCTCATGATCAAGAACACTCTGTGAAGACTTCTATTAGTATTGGGAGCTTTCCCCAGGGGCATGCAAGTACAAGCTCTGAAGATATGCCTGTATCTGAAAATTATGTTACTGATATCAAAGCAGATATCAAGGCTGCTAATTCCCCTTTGAAACAGCCGGTGCAAGGAGATGGCCTAGCTGTTCAGCACTTGGACTTGGAGAATGTTGAGCAAGTTTCTGCCTGCTCAAATGAATATAATGCACATAATGTTGACTGCAATACGGATTCAGTTCAACCAGCATATTCTCCAAGTTTTGCATCTCATGCTATATTTGATTCACCTGTCATATCAGAGAAGTCTAATTCAAGGATTCCGCTTGCAAATTCTTCATCTAAAGTTGTTGCATTGGCATCATGGCTGGGAAGTGCACAAAATTATGAGTCCAGACCTTCATTACATGCCTCTCCTTCTGTAGAATCTTCTTTGACAGCCCATGAACTGGATTCATCTTCAGAATTGAGATCTAGTACTCAAAGTCCGTCTGCTGCAAACACATACATCACAATCAGTGCAAAAATGCTTCGTGAAATTGATGATTCTGGTTATGGAGGAGGTCCATGTTCTGCAGCAACAACTGCTGTACTAGATTTTGTGGCAGAAGTTCTTTCTGATTTCATCACTGAGCAGATGAAAGCAGCACTGCTTATTGAGAGTGTTTTGGAAATGGCACCTTTATATGTTGACGCTGAAACTGTTCTAGTTTTTCAGGGTTTGTGCCTTAGTAGGTTGATGAACTTCATAGAAAGGCGTCTTCTCCGTGATGATGAAGAAAATGAGAAAAAGCTAGATAAAAGTAGGTGGTCATCAAACTTAGATGCACTGTGCTGGATGATAGTTGACCGCGTCTATATGGGTGCTTTTCCTCAACCAGCTGGTGTGCTGAAGACCTTGGAGTTTATGTTGTCAATGTTGCAATTGGCAAATAAAGATGGTCGCATTGAAGAAGCAGCTCCTGCTGGAAAGGGTATTTTATCAATTAAAAGAGGGAGCAAACAACTTGATGCCTACATACATTCACTCCTCAAGAACACAAATCGCTTGATGTTATATTGTTTTCTTCCATCATTCCTAGTTCACATTGGTGAAGATGAGCTCCTTTCAAAATTAGGTTTACTCCTTGAACCAAAGAAGAGATTGCCCTCAAGCAATGTGCAAGAAGATTCAGGAATTGACATTGGCACAGTTTTGCAGTTACTAGTTGCTCATAGGAGAATTATTTTCTGCCCCATTAATCTGGACACTGATATAAATTGCTGTCTTTGTGTAAATCTACTATCTCTTCTCCGTGATCATAGGCGAAACGTACAGAACATGGCAGTTGACATTATCAAGTTTCTTCTGGTGCACCGCAGATCTGCACTAGAGGACTTACTTGTTTCTAAACCACATCAAGGACAGCATCTGGATGTATTACATGGTGGTTTTGACAGGTTATTAACTGGAAGTCTATCTGCTTTCTTTGAGTGGTTTCAGGGTTGTGAGCAGGTAGTCAACAAAGTATTGGAGCAGTGTGCAGCCATTATGTGGGTTCAGTATATTACTGGATCAGCAAAATTTCCAGGAGTAAGAATCAAAGGTCTTGAGGGACGTCGTAAGAGAGAAATGAGTAGAAGATTACGAGATATTTCAAAGTTGGATGTAAGACACTGGGAGCAATTGAATGAACGGAGATATGCTTTGGAAATGGTTCGTGATACAATGTCTACTGAGTTGAGAGTTGTTCGGCAAGATAAGTATGGATGGGTTTTACATGCTGAAAGTGAGTGGCAAACCCTTCTTCAGCAACTTGTCCATGAGCGGGGAATATTCCCAATGCACAAGTCCTCTGTGACTGAAGATCCTAAATGGCAGCTTTGTCCCATTGAAGGTCCATATAGAATGCGCAAAAAGCTTGCACGATGCAAATTGAAGATCGATACTGTTTTAAATGTTTTGGATGGGCAATTTGAACCTGGAGAACTTGAGCTGTCTAAAGGAAAACCTGAAGATGGGCCTGATGCTTCTGATACTGACTCAGAGGTTTTTTTTCAGCTTTTCACCGATGGTGCCAGTCTGAATGGGGTTGAAAGTGAGATGTATGGGGACTTTTTCAAAGAAGCTGATGATGGCAAGCGTATAGATTCTGTTAGGAGTGGGTGGACTGATGATAGAGCTAGCAGTATGAATGATGCTAGTCTTCACTCAGCACTTGAGTTTGGGGTCAAATCCAGTACAGTCTCTGCTCCATTGTCAGAAAGCATAAGAGAGAAGTCTGAAATAGGATCTCCAAGGCAATCATCTTCTAATAAAGTTGATGAAGCCAAAGCCACGGATGACAAGTCAGAGAAAGAACTTAATGATAATGGTGAATATCTCATAAGGCCATATCTAGAACCCCTTGAAAAGATCCGCTTTAAATATAACTGTGAACGAGTTGTAGGTCTGGACAAGCATGATGGTGTATTTCTGATAGGGGAACTTTCTTTATATGTAATTGAGAATTTTTACATTGATGATTTTGAGTGCATTTGTGAAAAGGAATGCGAAGATGAACTATCTGTTATCGATCAGGCTTTGGGTGTAAAGAAGGATGTTACTAACAGTATCGATTTTCAGTCGAAGTCAACTTCTTCTTGGGGCACAACAGTAAAGACATATGTTGGAGGAAGGGCATGGGCTTACAATGGTGGTGCATGGGGCAAGGAAAAAGTGTGTACTAGTGGTAATTTACCTCATCCTTGGCAAATGTGGAAACTCAACAGTGTCCATGAAATTTTGAAACGTGACTACCAGCTTCGTCCTGTTGCTATTGAGATATTTAGCATGGATGGATGTAATGATCTCCTGGTATTTCACAAAAAGGAAAGAGAAGAAGTATTCAAAAATCTGGTTTCCATGAATCTTCCAAGGAATAGCATGTATGATTTCTGTCTGCCTCCGCTTCTGTCCCCTTGTTTGTATGTTCATGACATGTTAAACTTTGCTCCATTGTGTACATATTGCTCTATATGACTTGGAATATTGTGCTGATTTCTTCCTGCCTCTGCTTCTATCCCTTTGTTTGTATGTTCATGATGTTCAACTTTGCTCCATTGTGTACATATTGCTCTATATGACTTGGATGTGATTCTGTTGAGGTAATTTTTAGATGCATTTTCGTTATGCAGTCAACCTGCTAGAATCTCCCTAATTTCTTTCCAAAGAAATGAAATCCAGTTTCTCGGTGTTCTTTTACTTCAGACACACTTGTCTTGCTCATGCTATACTGTTTCCTTCAATGTTGGGGTTGCTTCTTCCTTATCTTGAATATTGGAACCTAATGTTCTTATTTTATGAATTTCTTCCTTGCTTAAGGTTGGACCCTACAATTTCTGGTTCAACAAAACAAGAGAGTGGTGAAGGTGGTCGTTTATTCAAGATAATGGCTAAATCCTTTTCAAAAAGGTGGCAAAATGGAGAAATTAGTAACTTTCAATACCTGATGCACCTCAATACCTTGGCTGGTCGTGGCTACAGTGATCTCACCCAATATCCAGTATTTCCATGGGTTCTTTCAGATTATGAGAGTGAAAATCTTGATTTGACCAATCCTAAAACTTTTCGTAAGCTTGACAAACCAATGGGTTGTCAGACACCTGAAGGGGAAGACGAATTTAGGAAAAGGTACGCTGAGATGCATACGACAGAGTTAGTTACTGATTATTCATTTTTTGTTTCCTTTACATTTTTTTTCTTTCTACACAGATACGAGAGTTGGGATGATCCTGAGGTGCCCAAGTTTCATTATGGTTCTCATTATTCTAGTGCGGGGATTGTCCTGTTCTATCTTATACGCCTTCCACCGTTTAGTTCAGAGAATCTGAAGCTGCAGGGTGGTCAATTTGATCATGCTGACCGTCTTTTCAATAGTGTTAGAGATACGTGGTTAAGTGCAGCGGGGAAAGGTAATACGTCTGATGTGAAGGAGTTGATTCCAGAATTCTTCTACATGCCAGAGTTCTTGGATAATAAGTTCAATCTTGACTTGGGAGAGAAACAATCGGGAGAGAAGGTAGGTTCGACTGGAAGTTGTTGATTCTTCTTCTTTCCATTGCTTTCATTTCTTTATTCAATGGTGATCGAGGCATCAGAATTTGTTCCCTTGCAAAGTACCTGTCCCTTCAAAATTTTGTCTTGTTAACACTCCATGGGAAATCTTTTTCCAGGTTGGTGATGTCATCTTACCTCCATGGGCTAGAGGCAGTGCTAGAGAATTCATCAGGAAGCATAGGGAAGCATTGGAGTCAGATTACGTTTCGGAAAATCTTCATCACTGGATAGATCTCATTTTTGGATATAAACAAAGAGGGAAGGTTAGTTTGGATTATTTACCTTGTGTGTAACAAAATGAATATCACATATTCTCTATCTCTCTCTCTCTTTCTATGTATCTATCCCTCTGTTGGTAGTTGCTTCATCCTTTAAATAGGAAAACTATAACTTTATCTTCCTTCAGTCATCATTATGAATCTCAATATTCAAGTCCTATGAGTATTTTGCTAATGTTATCCTTTTGATGGTAAATCTTATATTTCTAAATCCATTGTTATTTATTCTAGTTATATTCAATGCTCCTTGCATAATGGACAGGTGGCTGAAGAAGCTGTGAATGTTTTCTATCACTACACGTATGAGGGGAGTGTAGATATAGACTCAGTTACAGATCCAGCAATGAAAGCCTCTATCTTAGCACAAATCAATCACTTTGGGCAAACACCTAAGCAGCTATTTCTCAAGCCTCATGTCAAAAGGCGATCTGACAGAAGGCTTCCTCCTCATCCACTTAAGTTCTCCTCCCATCTTGTTCCACATGAAGTACGCAAGAGCTTGTCTGCAATAATGCAAATTGTTACCCTCAATGAAAAATTTTTTGTGGTGGGGACAAACAGTTTACTTAAGCCTCGAACATACACCAAATATGTGGCATGGGGTTTCCCGGATCGTAGTTTAAGATTCATGAGCTATGATCAAGACAGACTTCTCTCTACGCATGAAAATCTTCATGATGGGAACCAGATTCAGTGCACTGGTGTTAGCCATGATGGTCAAATCTTAGTGACAGGAGCCGATGATGGCTTACTTTGTGTTTGGAGAATCAGCAATGACAAGCCCCGTGTCTCACGACGCCTGCAGTTGGAGAAGGCACTTTGTGGGCACACTGCTAAAATCACATGTCTTCATGTTAGCCAGCCGTACATGCTGCTTGTGAGTGGGTCTGATGACTGCACAGTGATTATGTGGGACCTTAGTTCCTTGTCATTCATTAGGCAGCTACCGGAGTTCCCAGCACCAGTTTCAGCAATTTATGTGAATGACTTGACAGGGGAGATTGTGACAGCTGCTGGAATTCTGCTTGCTATTTGGAGCATCAATGGGGAATGCCTTGCATTGATTAACACATCCCAATTGCCATCTGATTCCATTCTTTCAGTGACAAGTTGTACTGTTTCAGACTGGCTGGATACAAACTGGTATGTAACAGGTCACCAGAGTGGGGCTGTAAAGGTGTGGCAAATGGTTCATTTGTCTCAAGAGGGTGCTTTGAGTAAATCGACCTGTAACTTGTCAGGGGTGCTGAATTTAGGTGACAAGGTACCAGAGTACAGGTTAGTTCTGCACAAGATATTGAAGTCTCATAAGCATCCCGTTACTGCACTTTATCTCAGCAGTGACATGAAGCAGTTCCTAACTGGGGATTCTGGTGGACACCTGCTGTCTTGGACACTACCAGAAGAGAGTCTGAAGGCTTCGTTTAATCATGGGTGAACATGGGGAGTATAGTTTTTTTTGGTGTTTTGTGAAAATTCGTCATGGGTTATCTCAGTTTGGCCTGGGCAACGAAAGTATGAATTATAAGTTCATGACGCATTGAGGAAAACAAGACAACAGCGCTGGCGAGCGGTTGAACCAGGAGAAGCAAAAGAACAGGAGAGGACTAAATATCTTGTGCTTGGTTGTTGAATACTTGACTGGCATAAACAGGAGACGAGCACTGTAAGACTATACCATAGGAGCTTGGGTAGTCAGGGGCTTGGGTTTGCCAAGGCAAAAGTTGAAGAAGACCTAGGCTTGTATTTTGGGTGATTGGTGAAGAGAGTTTTCAGTTTGACACGAGGTCATCAATTGGTTTTTGCTCCATGTACATAGATTAAGCTTACTAACAGTTTATAACCAACTTGTATATAGAGCGTGCCAAGAACAGGGGCTTGTGTGATCATCTGCCTACGGTGGATTAGGGACCGTTAATTAGTCAAACACTATTCAGTTTGGCCTTGTTTTGCATGGTGCAATCGATCAACCTATGCTCTCTATCTGTCCGTACATGTATACGAAGTACAGAACGGAGTCTTTTAGTTGGGGTTTATTTAACCCAAGTAAGGCCTGCTGTAAGTGGTGAGAGAGGGTATGACGCATTTACTAAAGTTTAATATCACTCTTTGCTCAAAGTTGGTATTGCTTTGTCACGTTAGACATCTTGAACCCATAATCTAAACATACGACAGTGACTATCAAATCCTGACGCGTGAAAATGGTAACATTTACGGGATGTATGGTATAAGGGAATAGTTATTCTATTGCTTTCCTATTCCTAATATATTATTAAACTTGTGTTTAGTTAGAAACTAAACACAGAATAAGTAAGAATAAGTAAGCATGTAGAATATGCAATCTTAAAATTCGGAGAATAGATAAAATTATATACTACCTATCTATATCTATTCTACGAAATATCCATTTTTTCATAGACAACTTTATCCTTTTGCGTTTATCCCTCTTCGACGTCTTCCACTTTGGCTGTTTCCATCCTGAAGCTTCTCCATTGTTGTGGGTTAGGTTGGGTTCTCCAGTGTCGTGGGTTCTTCAGTATTGTGGGTTAGGTTGGGTTCTTTTGTGTGCGGCTGCTAACTGTGTGCTTCCATCTCCATCTCTTCTTCGCTTAGGTATTGTTGTCTAATCTTTATGCATTGCATAACTTCATTCCTTGGTTGTGGTTGTTCTCAAGTATGCTATGATTAGATAAGGATAAAAAAGAATGTAGTGATGCATTTATATTGTTAAAGTTGACCTAATTAATTGGAACATATGATGGTAATTTAAGATGATTCTTTTATATGGATTCGAGGAACAAAATAATCTTGATTAAGATAAGAGTAACACATCCCAATACTTCAGATTAACCAATTAGCTTGCGACAGGACCGCGCAAAACTGGGAAAAGGATGTATGGTGCTCGTTTTTCATGTGTTTCTAGGCCATTTCGTACCCATACTTTTGGAGAGTTGTGGAAGAAGATATGACTCACTAGTATTTCACACGTATAAAGATTCTGAATCCTGGGTATCCGAAGCAGTATGAACATGGGAAATATGACTCTAGGTTTTGTCA
Organism: Erythroxylum tenue; assembly: GCA_027568955.1. NCBI lineage: Eukaryota > Viridiplantae > Streptophyta > Magnoliopsida > Malpighiales > Erythroxylaceae > Erythroxylum > Erythroxylum tenue. The sequence continues at coordinate 11,672,097 of JAOSBM010000004.1, forward strand.
TTTTGTCATTGTAAAATTGTTATTGACTTTTTTTTTCATCAGGTTAAAGAGTCACACAGATGCTGCTCAATTTTGACGGAAGAGCTTTCCTTTTTATCATGAACTGACTGGGATTTATGGAGAAGATTGTAGCGCCCCCTTACTGTAGGGTACACACCGTGACGCCCGCAGGTTATTCCGGTACATATCCTACGACAAGAAAGAACTACGAGAAAACACCACTATACTCCACATGACATCATAATAATAAAACATCAATATAAAATCACAACTGTTTAAAACCAAAATTTTTTCCATTCCATTTCATCAAAAGCAGAAATTTTTACAACTGTCTGTGCATTAGCTTTCCAAAAAACCTAGTACAATATGCTACTAAAATAAGGACAACACAACAGTCCTAACTAGGTCATCCCAAAAGTCCCAGCTGACCGACCTGTGAGCCGTGACTTCTCTTGCCAACACGATCTATACGGCAGGAAAAGTCCTTCTGGAGCTAGGAGTCTACTCTTGAATCTGAAAAATAAGTTGCAATTTTGGGTGAGTTTGCGAACTCAGTGAGGAAC
>JAOSBM010000004.1:11712006-11730060 GCA_027568955.1 Erythroxylum tenue
TTATCAAGAGTTCACTTCGTAATAAAATGGGAGATGACCTATTGAATGATTGTTTAGTGTGTTACATTGAAAGAGATTTATTTGCAAATATTGACAATAATCTTGCTATGAAAAGTAGGCGAGGATCATTGTAATTTTAACTATTTTATATTCTTAATAAAACTTTGTTTTTTCATATAGTTTTGATATGAAAATTTTTGTGAAATCTATATTTTATTTGGGTCCTCCTATTTTAAATTCCTGGCTCCGTCACTGATTACATTAAAAATTCTTAAGTTTCAAAATTAGACACTTTGATATCAAATAACACTTTCCTTAAGTTTCAAAATTAGACACTTTGATATCAAATAACACTTTCCTTAAGTTATTATCTCAATTAACAATCTAAAACTTATTAAACCTTTAATTAACTAATTCCACATCAAACTAGGTTCATTTTACACCTTAATCAAGTCCAATTACACGATTATAAAGTGCCTTAACCTTATATTGTCCAACAAATGTTAAAAACCAACCTTTTTCCCTTTCAAAACATTTCCCACGACCGTGGGAAGGTGCCATATAAATCCCACGATCATTCAGTTCACTCACCCATGACCTTCATTTTGTTTCCAAAACTTGCCTCCTTTACTTCTATTCAATACACCTTCAACATAGACCCTTAATTACACTTCAATTATACCTTATTCATGTTCCAATATCTCATTAAATTCATTTCCAAAACCAATTCAAAATTCATTCATTAGGCAACTCACTATCATTATCTTTTATACATCAAAACTAAAACAGAATTTGTCATACAAGGATCAATTTTCCAGCACTTATTTATCATCATCATAACATATATTCCATGCCAATTCAATCATCGTAGAACTTGTATTAATACATGCTATCAAGTTTAGAATTCCCTTACGTGTTTAGATTCAAGTTCCTACTTCAAAGAACCAACTAAACTAGCCCTCATGCAATCAATACACTTCCAAAATCAAGGTAGATGTAAGATGAGCGTAACACCAAGATGATAACAACTTAGAAGGTAGTATAAGGTAGCTTTCTTGATGCAGTATCATGCAAGGACTTCAAGTGATGATGATGATCCAAAATCAAGCAAAAATTCCAGAAGTTGAGAGGGAGTAAGAGGTTTTGGTGGTGAGAGTAGTGAGAAGGTAGCAGAAACACCAAATAAGCTAGAGTGATTTAGCTCTTGCTTTGTAAGATGTCCTAACTTTGAAGGGACACTTGTCCTTCCATGGAGTGACCTACATGGAAAACATGGAATTGAGCCACTTGTTTCCTGATCATGCTGCCAAATGCCACAATTCAATTAGGCCACTTGTCACTCAACCAATATGCCAAATGTCAATAACTCACAGGCTTACTCATCTAATTTTTCATGTACCAACTTGTCTTGCCACTTGACCTTGTTATAATTCATATGTACATTTTAATACCTCACGTCTCTAGCCGTAACAATAAATTCCAAATCACTAAGTATGATTAATTAAACAAAAATTCAAGATTAAACCAAAATTCAATACATATATAACTTACAATCATGTCACAATTTTAACACCTATCATATATACCTTCATGAACATGTAATATTTCAACTAGGGTATAATTTGGGGCCTTACATTTCTCTTCCCCTTAAAAGAATTTCGTCCTCGAAATTCATACCTAAAGAGAATAGCTAAGGATACTGAGCTCTCATGGTTGATTCTGGTTCTCATGTTGTGTCCTTGAGTCCATGGTATTGCCAGAGTACTTTCACCAAAGGTATTTTCTTGTTCCTAAGTTGTCGGACTTCTCTAGCTAAGATGGACACAGGCCTTTCCTCATAAGACAAATCCGGTTGTACTTGAATTTCTTGCACAGAAATCTTATGTGTGTTATCATATTGATATCTTCTCAACATGTAAACATGAAACACATCGTGCAACTTGGCCAATTCTTCAGGAAGAGCTAATTGATAAGCTACTGGTCCGATTCTCTTAAGAATCTCATAAAGACTGATGTATCGTGGGCTTAGTTTACCTTTCTTCCTAAATTGAAGTATGTGTTTCCATGGTGATGCTTTCAGAAATACTTTGTCTCTTACTTGATACTCAATATCTTTTCTTTTTAAATCAACATAGGATTTCTGTCTATCATTGGCTACTTTTAATCTTTGTTGAATAACTTATTCATTATCTTTCACAATATTAGGCCGAATCATCTTATTTTCACTTAGTTCTACACTTCCTACCATATAGAGCTTCATAAGGCGCCATGCCAATGCTAGTCTGATAACTGTTGTTATAAGCAAAATCCATCAAAGTAAGATAGTTATCCTAACTTCCTGAGAATTCTAACACACAACCCCAAAGCATATCTTCTAATATTTGAATAACCTGTTCAAATTGTCCATCTGTCTGAGGATGGAAAGCGACACTGAACTTAACTTGAGTACCCAAAGCCTTTTGCATACTTTTCCAAAATCTCAAAGTAAATCGAGGATCATGTTAAAAAATAATGGACAATGGTACCCCATGAAACGTTACTATCTCATTCACATATATATCCGCAAGTCTATCTAAGGAATAATCAAGACGAACGGGCAGAAAATGATCAAAATTAGTAAACTTATCTGCAATCACTCATACAACATCATGCTTCCTTTGAGTGGGAGGAAGTCCAGTGACAAACTCCATGGTAATGTTATCCCATTTCTATTGAGGAATCAAAATAGGATTTAACAAATTAGATGGAACCTAGTGCTCAGCTTTAACCTACTAACATGTATACAAGCATTTGGATACATAATCCACAACATCACGTTTCATACCTGACCAGTAGTAATGCTGCTTCAGATCTTGATACATCTTATTTCCACCAGGATGCATTGGAAAGACATTATTATGGGCCTCAAATAATAGCTTTCTCTTCAAGTCAACATTAGTTGGAACACATAATCAACCTTTATAATATAGATCACCATCTCCTTTCATAGAAAAGTCTGGTTGTTTACCTTCCCGAGTTGCCAAGATAAGTTATTGTAGCTTATCATTAACTTTCTGAGCATCACAGATTTCTTGTCTCAAGGTAGGCCTAGCTTTTAATTAAGATATTAAAGCCCCATCAGATGCAAATCCCCATTCACCTTGCTGCACTAACAATGTCGAAATGGTCTTCCGACTTAAAGCATCAGCCATAATATTAGCCTTACTAGGATGATAATCCACAATTTAATCATAGTTTTAAATTAAGTTCTTTGTTAGTAAGCATGAACTTAAAGCTTTTATGATAAGTAAAAATCCTACACTTTTCACCATACAAGTAGTGTCACCAAATCTTTAAAGCAAAAACTACTACTGCAAGTTCAAGATCATGTGTAGGGTAGTTCTGTTCATGTGGTTTTAGTTTCCTAGAAGCATATGCAACCACCCTACCATCCTGCATCAAAACATAGCCTAAACTGTTTCTGTATGCATCACTAAACATAACATATTCCTTACCAGAAGTAGGTTGAGCCAACACAGGAGCTTCAATAAGCATTCTTTTTAATTGATCAAAACTAGTTTGGCATCTAGCAGACTATTCATGTTTCACTCCTTTTGGTAGCAGTTTAGTCAAAGGGGATGATACCAAACACTGTAGCACCTGCATACCTACTAAGAGGATATACAATTGCCACACAAAACATATTTACATCATACCAAAGCATTCAATATCTTTCCAGAAGCTCAGGCAAACATGTGTGTGTGTGTGTGTGTGTGTACATACACACACACACACACACACACACACACACACATATATCTTGTGCTTTTCACATATACATGCCTTAACTCCAATATCCATGCTATATTATAGTTAAGGCATGCATATATGATAAGTACAATATGTTTGATATGTTCTATTTATATTTTAACATCCAATGACATGATATATATCTATATGTTTGCCTGAGTTTCTGGAAAGATATTGAATGCTTTGGTATGATTTAGATATGTTTTGTGTGGCAACTGTATATCCTCTTAGGGGGTATGGGGGTGCTACACCTTTTCCTGAAAAAAAATATGATGAGTTGAGCTTAGCTGAATAGGTTAAAGCATGAATGTATGTGCTAGAAAATTGTGAAGAAATCAGAGTTTGTGGAGTAAGTTCTCTTAACTTTTAAAATTAGTCATTTTATGTAATTTGTTTTATGGTTTATATATTCTTTAAGTAACTACTAATATTTTACTTATTTTTAATGTGAAACATGCATAAAGAAAAACTCAAGAAGGAGGATCCTAAAAATGTAGAAAGAAGATATAAAAAATAATTCCATCAGTGGTTCAAGAAATATCTAAGTACTATAAATATATTTTTACTTTTAGCTTTTAATAAATTATAATTTATATAATATAAATATTTAATGTTCATTACTCATGATAGGTCACTGAATTGCACGATAAAGGAAGTGAAATGGTTAGCGATCAATTATTGCATTTAGCTTATGGGCCAAACAAGCGAGTTTAATGGTATAAAAGCTTCCTCATCAACAGTTGGAGATTTAACACAAAGAACAGAGATTTGCAATTGAAATCACAAAATAGTGGAATTTTTGTAAAAGGTGACATAAATATCGACATTTTGGATTATTTTAGTGTTTTGATAGATATCATACAATTAAATTATCATGGGGGAAATAGTATTGTTTTATTTAAGGCTGACTAGTGAGTTTCCTATAGTCAATGTCACAAGCAAGTCGAAAACTGATGAACCATATGTTTTAACTTCTCAAGTTGAACAAGTTTACTATGTAAGAGATATTAAGGAGCTCAATTGGCAGGTTTTTGTTAAGACAAAGTCTCGTGATTTGTATGATCTTCCTGATAATGATATAGGTGATGAGTCATGCTAAGAAAATGAAAATTTTGGCTTTACACTTCATGAATCTAGTTTAGAGGATGATGCTAATATGATATCTTTGGATAGATTTAATTTAAATGCTGCAATTATTGAAGGAAATTCATTAAACACTGATACTATAAGTGCTGGAGAAGATGACGAAACTGATTATAATGAAGATACTTTTAGGAATGATGATGAGACAAATTCAGTAAGTGAAGATGAGGCAGGCGACGATGATAATGATTGAGCATTGGCAAGAACTTTGTTTTTAAATTTTGAATAGGTTAAGAGTTTTGCTAAATATTTTGGAACAAAAATTTCATTAAATTTAAATATTTATTTATTTTGATTTTTATTTTGATAAAATTTCAAAGTTGTGTTTAGCAAATATCTATTGATATGTAAAATATTACTTTTGAATTATCGATACATGTAATTTGAATATTTTATAAGAAAATATTTAAATTTATTTGCAAATAATAATATTAAAGAAAAAATCGTGATTTTAGTCACTAAAATTTGTACAATAATGACAAAATTGATTATTAGAGTAGTTAATTTTAATGTGTTATTATAACAAGAAATAATTATCATTAATTTGTTATGCTTATATTGACAATAACCTTTCAAACAAAAAGTTGATAATCAAGTGGCAACAAAAATTTTTGTCACAAAAATTACAAATAGTAGTGACCATAGTGATAGCTTCACTTTTGGTGCAATATTAAGTAGGCATTAACTAATTGAATTTTCATTGATAAAATTTTTGTCACAAAAAGTAAAATATCGCATGACGATAAACCGTTTCGTCACAACAAGAGAAAAATATTAGTGGTCAAACTATGTTTTGTCATAAAAAAATAGAAAATATTAACGACTAACATATGTTTTGTCACAACTACAATTCATTCATGCCAAAATTACTTAGGCACCTAAGTGCATATGCTTTTAGTGACAGAACTTAGTAATAATGGAAAATTAACACTATTAATATATTAATAGTAATAATTTAATTGTGAAAGGTACTAAATTATCATATTAATAATTGTATTAGTGAAAAATAAATAAATCATTATAGTTAATTCAAACAATAATGTCAATCAATTGTTTTGTTACAAAAAAACTCATACCTATGACAAAATAATAGTTAGTCATTAAAAAGTTGTTACTAAATATCTTAATTCTTGTAGTCTCTTGAAAATCCACCCTATTGCCCTCTATTGTTCCATATTCCTACCTTAGCTACTCTAGTAATATTACCCGTTACTTGAACAACTATCACTTTATTAATTAGAGGTCATTGGCCATTTCAGTTATCAAACCGTAGGGAAGGTTTAGCACCATCCCCAACCTTGTATGCCATATTTGACAAGAAAGAGTGTCTTCACTTCAACATTTGTGTAACAAATTAGGAATGGGTGGCTTTGTTAGCCACAACCCATAAACACTTCCCTTTAAGAATACAGCAATGCATCCATTTTATCTACAGTGTCTCCTTGCCCTCTAATAGTCCCAACAACCTCTTTCCCATTACCATTTTATTAGTAATTTTTTCCGACATAACTCCCAATCCCCCCTCATTACGAGGCATACACATCTCCACCCATTTCAATTTTGCTTTGCCTCCACTACCATGATTACCCTAAAGGAACTTCTATCATATTTTTTTCTATAACTTTAATGAGTCCCTTGGATAGGAAAATGTGGGAGGTCCAATATATATGCATTGCATTTACTACTGCGCTTTGATTAGCTGTAACTTATCTCCAAAAGAAAGAGTCTTGTTTGCTCAAGCTCCTAATATTTTATGTATGTTTTTTTTGATAGAGGAGCACAATCCTTAAAATACAATCATCTAGTTAAGAAAGGGTAGCATCAAATACATCATAGGAAGATTCTTCCTTTTCATACCCTATTAAGTCAGCAATACGCTACAAAGTGGCTTTTGTTGTAGTTTACATCCAATCATAATAGGTATTTAAACTGTTTCAAAGTTTCAGCTACACCAATACTGATTTAGGATCCCCTTTATTGAAAAGCAAAAGATGAACCGCAAAACACAAACTGATTAGAGAAATAATGCAGTAAAAAGTAAGATAATGTTTTTACATACTTGATATGGTATAATTTTATCATCATCATGAAACAAATCAGGGTTTTAACTTTTATCACTTAAAATTATTTAGTTAACTTTAAATTATATAAAATTTAAAATCATTGAGGACTTGAATGCTGATTGAGAAATAATTAAATGAACTAATCATAAACATTAATATTAGATTCCATGAATTACAAAAAGACTGAAAATACTTTAAACAAATCAAATCTCAATATGGTGAAGTTCAGCTTAATTATGTCAGGTTGGTTTTGCGACACTAATCGTCCATGCTTCTATTGATTCGGCGTGTAGTTGAGCAGCACCTACATAATTGCATAGACTCATTAGTCATTCCTTTAAGTTGATAAACATATTTATTGACCAAAGTTCTATCTTTGGCATTTAGATGTACAGGAATTGCTGGGTCGGGGTCGAAATACGGAGCTTAGAGTCCATACCATACATGCAAACCCTGTATCTGTCGGAATCAACTCTGACGTACAGCTTCTTTAACGATTTTGACAGGGCCTAGTAGCTACATAGGGTGTTAAATGGCCAAAAAAGAAAAATCAGAAAAGAGAGCAACAGAGCAGTGGGTTGTGGTTGGGTTTCTTTCTGTTTTCTACATGAACGAAAAGTAGTAGGCATTTAATCACATACAACAATGACACTGACAACTGAGAAAGAGGTAGGTCTAGAGTGTGAGCTTAATAGTAAGACATAATATATGTATATGCAAATAAACCACGCCAAAACAGCAGATTCATTGAAATACTAAAACCATTTCAATTTTCAAACCAATAATTGCAGGGCCTGAGGATAGGAACAGTGATATTTGCAAGGGTTGTGTATAGTGGTATTATACCTATGGATCCCCTACTAGGTAGGCCTACCTCACTACTGTGGCGTGGGCACCAGAGTTCTCAGACCACCCGTCCCTGCCATGCCGCCCTATATTTCTACCATCTGTGACCCTAATCCCTCCCTTTCCTTGTGATGTATTGGCACATCTACCTCTATAGCTAGCTACTCTATGCATCTCTTAACTCTTAGCTGGTTGCATGATACTTCTTTTATTCACTGTTCCACAAGATTGATTCCTCTTCTGTCTCTACTACTCTTTCTGTAGCTGTACAACCCTGCTTCTCAGTTCTCACCCTCTTAGGGTTTCTATCATTTTGCTTATATATATATGTATATGGTTTCTCACCCTCTGTATCTCCTTTGCCTCTCACGCAATATAAGCTTTTTCTTTTCGTTCTGGTTTGGAGAACAAATTTGCACCCACCTCATAGATCAGTTCATAAATTTGTCTTTTTTTCGATTCTTTATGTGTTCTTAACTACGTTTCTGTCAACTGGAAATAAATATTTGCTGAAAATTGCTTCCCATATCCTTCTTTTTAACAACTAATCATAAAAGGTCATATGATTTCTTTGTTGTTCATATTCTTTTCTGTAACTAAATCAATAGCGTTCTTCTTTGTTAGCACCTGGATTCTCTTGCCTCTTTCTCTCATTGTCCTAAAAGTTAGTGATTGCGGAGACTGAATCGTCGTCCCAGATGGACAAGTTCACAAGGGAAAAAGTGAAGCTGCCAGCGTGATCTAGCTTTGGCTAGACTGAAACACATAGAAAGAGCTAACTTTAGCTAGGTCATGCTGTAGCAGCCTCACTTCTTCCTATTTGGGTACCCTAAAGATTGATCCTTTGTATCGAAAGATGAAAAAAAAGTGACTCAACATATGGGCTACTCTCTGTAAGTATATTCCTTGCTCTATCCCTCAGTTACGGTAATGTCTGGCATGCGTTTACCAACTTTTCGCTTTTATTCTGCTTTTGCTTTTCGCTTTTGCATTCTTACATTTGTTATCTTGACGACAAAGGCAAAATAAGGTCAAATTATCCATGCCTCTGTACTCTTGTTCTCACTAAAGCAAGACCTATGTTGACTTCAAATGTAGATTCCTCGCCTAACTACACGCTTCTACAGCCTGAATTTCCTTAGATTTGTTATCCTCGAATTGCTATGTTTTTAAAGAAGTAAAAACTGTAAGATTTGTGCCTTTTAGCTAACGGAATCCAGTCGCACAATGCATTGGAAGTACGAGAAATCTTTTTTTGGGTAAGTTTGTTTTGGAGTTTCAGGTTACCCTTCAAGGTTAAAGCATATACTCATCTTAAAGCAACACATTGTTATGGAGTTTCAGGTTACCTTCAAGGTTAAAGCATATACTCATCTTAAAGCAACACATTGTTATGGAGTTTCAGGTTACCTTCAACGTTAAGCATATACTCATCTTAAAGCAACACATTGTTATTTGACACGTTATAATACATATAGCACGCAAAGATAGATACTTTGTAGTTGTCCCTCTTGTATGGCGTTTATCATTAGACCATAGCTAAAAGACATTGCCCACCTTGTCCCTTCTTTTCAAAGGAAGAGATGAAAGAGGATATTCAACTACAAACCGCGATTATTCGGAATTGTAATAAGTTTTATGTGAAGGAACAGCGATGATTTTTTCTGTTTTGTTTTGGAAACAACAAAATAAATGATGAATTTGTATGATGCTTGTCAGCCAAATTATGTACCCTGTTTGTTGTTTAACCAAACAAGGTTTAGCTAATGAATTAGGGGAGATCTAGTTACGTATGATGTTCTGCAGCTGCCTGGCTAAAGTTAAAAAGAAAGCAATTGAAGTCATGATCAGCTATATATGGTGAAACTTCAAATCAGACGGCCAATATTGATGTTATGTTCTGCAACTGCCTGGCTAAAGTTAATCCTTATACCACTCAAGTAGCTTTTGTTGATTGTGGTTAACGCACATAGCGAGCAAAGAATGCTTGAAATCTTCCTGTATTGACAGTAGAAAAAAAAAATCGAAGCCAAAGCAGTAGGCAGATGATTGTGCTATAATTTCATCTGTTTTTATTGTTTATACGATATTTAATATGACAATAATCTTTCGTCTGTGGAAATTATAGCTTCCATTAATGTGACGTGAATCCCTTTTAATTCTCAAGTACATAAAACATTGAAGGAGCCCGTGAATACGGAAATGTCTGCTGTCTGCAACATGCGGGGTGGAATCTTGTTGTTGAAAGATGGAGTAGTTTATTGCAACCAAAACAATGAGATATTGTATTCAATTGATTAATCTAGCAACGAATAGTTAATAGTAGTTCATGCTCCCTATTCTATTCAACCCAAATGTTATCATGAAGTATTTATAGGTGTACAAGACACCTCATAATATATGAGATACGATGAATTTATTTAATTCAACTTAAATCTTAGAAATTATAAGTTCTTAGAATGTAGAGACATGTATTTTTCTTATACTGAATCACGTTTAATTAATTGTTTCACTAACGTAAGTGCTTTATTTTTCGACGTTTAATTTGATTCTTCTTTGTGACTTTGAACTACGTGCATAGTTTTGTAAAACTTTCAAAGAAAGATCAACCTCTTTATATTCAGAGCTCTTTTATAAAATGAAATTTTGTATTTATGTGCTTACTTTGATTATGAATGATTAAGATTTTTTTCCCAATATGATGGCAGATTTGTTGTTTTAGTAGTTTCATTTTGAGCCACATGTAGGTCTTCAACAATCTTTTCAACCACATTGCATGAGTGATGCAAGAAGCAGTCGTAGAGTCATAATGAGTTGTTTCTTCAAATTCCAAATAAAGGCAGTATACCCATGAATTGGATTGTTTCTTCATCTTGATTTATTTCAATACCAAGATAAAAGGACATAAGTTTTATGTCCATCACTACAAATTCTTTAATCAATTGTCTTTTTGAATTCGTCAAACATTAAATCATTAATACATAGGCATCCTAGAAGAAATTTTCCATTTTCACCATCTTAGGTATAAAGAGTGTTCTAGTGGACATTTGATGATCTATGCTTTGAAAATATTTGTTGATGCAGTTGTACCAAGTTCCTAGAGCTTGATTTTAGCCATATAATGTCTTCAACTTTATCACTTTATCTTGGTTTCCCTTTTCCATTTACCGTAATGGTTGATAGATACCCACCTCCTCCTCAAGGTATCCATTCAAAAAGATAGACTTGATATCTATTTGATAAATCTTCCACTTCTTTGATGCAGCCATGGAGATGATTAAACGAATTCTCTCTTATCAAGTCAAGAGAGTAAACACTTCATCATAATTAACTCCATGTTATTGACTATAGCCTTTAACAACAAGCCTTACCTTTTAGCTTTCTACTTTTCCTTATCATTTCTTTTGATCTTATATGTCTATTTTCACACTAATCACGTTTTGTCCCTTAAGAAGAGTAGAAAGTTCTCACATTTCATTCTTTTGAATTATTTGGATTTCTTCATCCATTGCAAGTCTCCATGTCTTTTCTTGAATTGCTTCTTTAAAGTGTGGTGGTTCAGAATTGACAAATAGACAAAATAGTATTGTATTTTCTATCATCTCTTTAGGCACATAAAGATCTTTTAGAAAAAGATTAATTTCTTGGTGAGTGGGGTGTAACACCAATATCTTTATAGTTTGAATTTTCTAGCATAGGAATTGAAACAGTTTCTTTGTTTTGAGAGACATCTCACTTTCACTTAGTTTTTTTTATAATCAAAATCAACATCTTTACTATTCACAATATTTTCATTGGTAGGATTAAATATCTAATAGCAGTTAGAATTTGAGTTATATCCAATGAAAGCGTATTTTTCACTTCTTTCATTTAACTCTGTTCTCGTCTCTTTAAGAACACGAATATATGCAATACTTCCAAAGAATCGCAAATGCAAAACATTAGACTTCTTACTACTCTAAGTTTCTTGAGGTGTTATCCTACGAACATTTTTGGTAGGGGATATGTTAGACAAATATATAGCGTAAAAGACACTTTTGGTAGGGGATATGTTAGACAAATATATAGCGTAAACGACAGCTTCTGCTCAAATTTCCTTAGGTATAATTTTGCTTTTGAGCATGTTTTTTGTTATGTTGAGAATAAATCAACTTTTATATTCCACAACTCCTATTTTGTTTTTGAGAGTATGGAGCTGTGAGAAAATGACGAATGCCAGTAACTTCATAAAATTTGGTAACTTCTGTTTTCAAAGCTTTGATTGCAAATCCACTCTCGTTTTCAACTTAGGATTTGAATCTTTGGAAGACACTAAAAGCTTTATCCTTCCTTTTCAAAAAATAAACTCAAGTTTTGTGAGAAAAATCATTAATAAAGAGTAAGAAATATTTAGCTTTATCATAAGAGGATTGCTTAATTGGGGCATAGATATCAACATGAACTAGTTAAAGTAGCTTGATGGCTCTTGAAGTGGACTCCTTTGAAAAGAGCTTTCTCACTTGCATCTTTAAGAGACATCCGTCACATAATTGATCGTGTCGTGTGATGAGAAGCAATTTATCCACCATGTGCTCTTTTGAAAATAAATTTAATCTTTCAAAATTTAGATGATCAAATCTCATGTGCCAAAGTCAAGAGAAATCTTTGACACACGTCTTTAAGTACCTTGGATGATTAACTTTAATATTGAGCAAGAACATTATAGTCTTTAACATAAGAACCCTTGTTATCAAATTATGTGATTTAGTTTTCAAAGTGCAATAAGCATATTTTAAGTGGATATCATACCCATTCTCTAGCAATTGTCCCCAGCTTAAAATGTTTCTTTTTAGAGAAAGAACATAGTAAACATATGAAATAAGTCTACGGCTACCGTTTTTTTAAGGATAAGAATATCACTTTTGCCTTTGATGGAAACTTTTGAATCATTGGCAAAAACAATTTCTCCTTTTTCCTTTTTATCATGATCTATGAATAGCTCCTTGTTGATACTCATATGGTTGCTTGCACCCGTTTCGAGATACTACCTAAATTCATTTTCATAGCTTTTATTGACTAACAACAAGAATTGATCTACTTCTTCTTTTGTTTTTGCAAGATGAGCCTCTCCTTGGTTACTAGCAAAGCTCCAACATTTATAGGAATAATAACCATATTTATGACAATAATGACATTGAATATTATATTTGTCATACCTTCTTTTACCTCCTCTCCTATAGCCATAACTTTCATGATCTCTTGAGTTTTATGATTGTTGGCTTTATTCTTCACTATTAAATTGATATGTATTTTTTCGTCTTCCTCTTCCGTGACTACGATTAATTATGACCATTATGATATCTATCTTTTTCATAGCCTTGACCTCAACATCTTCCTCTTTCTTGTGAGCTAGGACATTTATGTTCTCTTTGTCTTTCAAAGAAACCTTGGCTTGAAGTGCCTGAACTAGAGACGCCTTCTATTTCAATCTTTCTTCATAAGTTTGTAAAGATCCTTGAAATTCATCAACAGTCATGTCTTCCAAGTATTGAGATTGTTCAATATCTACAACAACAAAATCAAATTTTGAATCAAGAGTATGAATAATTTTCTCCACCACTTGAGCATCTTCTAATTTTTCACAATATCTCGTAATTTAATTGATAATTGTCAAGACTCTTGAATAATAATTAATCATGAACGGATTCAGGGATTCAAATTCACCTCTTAAAGTTTGAAGACACAACCTTTTCACCGTGTCAGCTCTTTTGTGAATGTTTTGAAGAATCTCCCAAGCTTGTTTTGCCTTTATTGTGCTCGACATTTTCTCAAACATTTCATAGATAATGCTACATGGATAATGCTAAGAGCATGTTGATCTATTTTACGATTCCTTTGCAACATGTTCCTTTGGGCTTGATTTAATGCTCCTTCATTTGCCGATTGTTCATATCCAATTGCTCTATCATCTCCTATGCATCTTAACAGTCAATAATTGCCTTCATATGAATACACTAATATTATCATAATTCTCTTTTGTGAGTTTGGGAATTGAACAACGGAGTTAGACATTTTTCAAACAACTATGCTCTTGATATCACTTTATAGAAAAATAAAGAAATAAGTAGACAAGAAAGAACACTCAAACTCTCTTTGTAAATTCACTTTATTTTGATTTCTTAGCTTCTTGACTTAGTTTCAAATGGACTAGTATGTGAAATATTTATAGGTATACAACACACCTCATAATATATGAGAGGCAATAAATTTATTTAATTCAACTTAACTCCTAGAATTATAAGTTCTTAAATGTAGAGATACATGCATAAAAAAAATAAATAAACTAAGTAAATATATCAAAATAATTAATTAATTGCTTCAATAATATAATTGCTTCTTTTTCCAACACTCTGGAACTCTTCTTCAGACTGTTGTGCTTATCCACCTTTTTCCTTTGTGATGTGTCTGCATGCATCTATTGGTTACATGTGACACATCTACCAAACCAAAGGAATCAAACAATGGAGTAAATAGGGGTAAAGTTGTTGTTCTATTCGAAAGGTGACAATTGGCAGTCGTTATTTCAGATTTAGATAAAATCATTCAAAATCGTTCACAAAATTTAAATTGAATTCCAATACATTAATTCATTAGTTACATAACTCGGCGGCAGTTCTATGGTTACAGATATCTACTAAAAAGCTTTATTAATTGACACCTCTTAAATTATATATATAAGTGCCAGCAGGTGAGCCTAAGATGCGAGAGAATCAAGTTTCTGACAAATGGCATATGTACCTCATTGCTACTTTCATATTACAGATAAACCCAAACACTCCACGCCACAACAAGAAACAAAGGCACCTAAAAAGGGAATGTAAGTAAGGTAGAGAGCAAAGAACCAAACATGGCATGGACAAAGAGAGCCACGTGAGCATCGACTGGTAACTAGGTTATGGGATTTCCTTATTCCATTTGCATCCATCAAAATGGGCCCCAAGCTATGCTGTAGTAGCACTCATTTTAAGGTTCATACAAACAACGCCAAGAGATAGCTAGACAGAGTTAAAGTTGATAAAAAAGAAAAGTGTAAGGTTAACATCTAGAAGAACTCGCTATTTTTGTCTGCATGGTGGTGGCGTGGTCGTGATAATATTCATCTTTTGTCTTTGCTTTGGACCACAGCATGCAACCGCCCCGCCCGTCTGCTGTTTCAATTTGTTCTTAGTGTATTGTTTTCTAGAAAAAGCTTTTTTACCTGTCTCTTATTACAATAATTATGTGACAAATTACCTTATCACACATTTATCCTTAGCCGCTATAAATATGTATGCTCTTCTTTCTCTCTTGTCCACCACTGAAACGAAACCAATTCAGTTTTGCGTCGTCTCTCTGGATTATAAGTCCTGAGTGGATCGTGCACCAGTAGCAGTTGAAGCTGCCAGCATGATCTAAACTTTCCGCCTTTAAGGGAAAAGATCAGATCATGTGGTAGTTTCACCTGTTGATGGCTTCACGAAAGAACCCTACTTCTCATTACTTCAGCTCTACTTAACAGAATGCTTTTTGACGATGGTCTTCATGAGTCTTCACAAATAAAAGGGTCGTGCTTCTTTCTTAATTTTGCTTTTGAATCCCTGATGTATAATGTGAAATTTTATTTCTGTTTATTACGTTGTAGTGCTTGACTAAGCTGGTGAATGAACCGGACCAAGTGAGTTATTTCTATTTATTACTTTGGATAAGCCTTTCCTTGTGGACTAGGACTAATACATGCTGATGATCTCGATTCTCAATCCCTGTTTTGGTAATCAAGCCCCCTCTGTACTATTTATCTTAATCGCTAATTGGCCACATTAATTACTGCCCAGTGTTCATCATCATTTTCTTAATTGCTTTCTAAAGACGGTAGACCTCCTTAATATAATAATGATTTTAACTTTTCTTGTTTGTTCTTTACATTCGTTTGCTTCCCCCAAAGCTTTGCTGTGTATTTCCATGGGCAATATAAATCGAAGTTATAATTGAGCTCGAAATGCACATCGGCTGGGGCTGGGCCAAATTTATAACGAGTCCTGTCCCTTTGCAGGACTCGTTTTACCTATGAAAAGGTGAGGAATCTAAGCAGGTCGGAAGGTTTTTTCAGAGGCAGAATTTCTCGTGCCTTAACCTTGTTGGTTCTGTCGAGATTCCCCTTATCCTCCATACAAATTAATTCTACTTTTTGTTGGCTCCAAATTTAATCTTAATTTAATCTAACTGAAGAAGGAAAAGTTGCAATTAAATAGCCAAAAGAAGTGGAAAAGGAAAAGTGAAAAAGAGTTTTCATTCTATCTAACCTCTACCTGTCTTTCTATAACGTATTCTCAAGGATTAGGATATCTTTATTTATTTATAGGAATTCTCAAAGTGCTTAAGAACATAACAAAGAATATCACCTGCTTCCCGGAAGTTGCATAATGCTACAAAATTAAATATGCACACATGCATGACTTGTCTTCCTAGAAATAGTGGTTTACAGATCAAGGTTGCTAAATCTGTGACTTGTCTTTTGTTGGATTCTTTGTGTTCCTTCCCTTTGTTTGATTCCATTCTGTTCGTCCTTGTCTTTTCTTTTCTTCCACTTTTTTCGGAAGTAAAACAAGTCTCATCAGGACGTGATGTATATCGAAAACTCTTTCCACTACTTCTCTGCACCAAATGTGCTTTAAACACATAGGCCAGTTAACCTCAACGATAATAACTACATTAATTTAATATATAATATTTGTGAAATTGGCCCCCATCATTCATTTTCCAAGAAGACGAAGCTTGATCCCCTCGATCGTGGACAACAGTTGCTAACGCTTGGTTGGCCTGGACTGGACTGATATATCCATATCTTTGATTTTTTTATTTTTAGTATCAAAATTTTAAAAAAGAAATTGATATGTTCAATGTGGAGCAATCGCAGATCACGAATTACCAGCTCAAAAGACTTAGTTATTTGACATGTATGCCATCGGTACAAACACTACCGTACTACTACAAAAATTATTACAAGTATAAAAATTATTGCTAACAAAATTGAGGCCATTAGAACACTATATATTCATTTTCTATATAACTCTATTAGTAACATAATTTAATTTTATTGAATTATTATATAAATAAAATATGTTAAAGTATATATTATCAAATTGTGAGGTTATAACTGAAAAAAGGAAATCTTAATTTTATAGAGTTGTATATATATATACATATTTATCGTGTTATAATTACCCTAATAAAAATCTTAGATGGTCATATGTAAAGCCTATAGATTTGCGCATTTAATCAAGTACTAGGTTTTGTGCAATAATAAAACAGTTAAAACTATACTGAAAACATGGATAAAGTTTAAGGTCTTGTTTTAAGTCTTTACCTCAAATTATAACTACACATTCAAAAATCTCAACTTCTTGTTGCCGTTATTAACACGTAAGTTGGATTGAATATTGACGGTTTTCTTGTGATTGTCCTAAGCCTAAGGTATATATATGAGATTGGGCGACATCTAAAACGGGCCACCATAGGATTTCTCAGCCCATAAATAACCCGCTTTATCTTTAATAAAAGAAACTGAGACCCATTGGACGATTACTGGACCCGATGAAAATGACAGGTCTATATGCCCAATTTTGTGACTCCGTCAAGTTGTGACATAGTCAGTGAAAGGAAATTTCAGAAGTATTTTCCCGCGATTTAAAAAAAAAAGTATTTTCCCGCTTGTTAGTCTAGTCCTACTTTGATCCGAATTGATCAGGTTACAAGTTCATCATGATCAGTTTAGATTGATTGGGCTACACGTCAAGTCGGGTTGGACTGAGCCAAGAGCTGCCCAAATCTAATCCGACCTATTAACATCTCTACGTCTATTGACCAGGGGCCAAGCAAAGAATCGATTTTAATGAAATTTTGTTTAAATTTATTGAAACAAAATTAAAATTTGCCATAAAGTTCACTTTAATAATAACTCTTTTGTCTAGCTCGATGACCAACACCAATGTTCCAGGTCATCTTGAAGAGTTCTGAATTGCGCATTTTGGCGTATGATGCATTTAGCCGAGGGAGGTAAGTACCCTGTACGGCACTCCTTAGTAGTATCTTTTACTCCCTCTGTTTCATAATAAGAGTCGTTTTAGAGAAATTTTAATTATTCAAAATAAGTGTCGTTTGTGACTTTTTATGCATATTTATGATTTGACTTCCAAAA
>JAOSBM010000004.1:11755194-11765963 GCA_027568955.1 Erythroxylum tenue
TTATGAATAAGCTAGACACATAAAAGGGTAAAGATTGAATGGATAATTTAGAGTGATCATGTGCAAATGAAGTGTAATTCTAAGTTCACTTAGATAATATGAATAATGAATTGAGAATGAGCATAAGATATGAAGTTAGAAAATATACCTGGGATTGTCATTGATCATGCATTATACATTACACATATATATATGTGTAAAACTGAATGTTTATGTGATTGTGCAATTATTAATGTGTCTACAAAATGTGTTTTGGATATTGACAATACAAGATAAAACGTCCACTTTCAGATGTTTCCGGATCATGAAAGCTAATGCTAATCTGGAGCGTACTGTGAGTAGTCCCAGATGGTCTCATTTTATTGTTTGTTTTGTGTGAATTTTTGTATTGATTAACTACTAAAAGTCTATATGAATGTGATTGATTGTGTTGGTTTCCGGATAGGAGGTCCAATGATTGTGATGCTTGGTTAAGATATTGAAGTGTTGCTTGTATGTGAGTGAGATGAACTAAGTGTACATAATTTGATGATAAATGTGTTTTGAAATTGAGTTCGCAAAACTCACCCAAAATTTGCAATTATTTTTCAGGATTCAGAAGAATACCACGTTAGGAAAAGGGGAGTATACTTACTTCATCCAAGGGAAAGATAGAGGTCGGGATCAGTTTGCGTCTACATTAGTGTTTTCCTGTTTTTGTATAAATTTGTATTCTGCGATTTTTGTAAAATAATGTATTCCGAAATTCTTGTACAATATGTATACCAAGGTAATTATGTTGTAATGTAAAGTCATTATGACAAAAAAAAATTTTGTTTTCGTAATGGTCCCAAATGGAAATTGAAATTCCGATGATTGTTTTGCGATGATTGAAAATGTTTATGAAATAAAGTGGGCCCGATTTGGTTATTGATTTTTCAAAAAATGTGTATATGTTTGTTGTTTCAAAAAAAATGTACTGAGTTTTAACTATTTGAGTGCTCTAGCATGCTACCCTCACGGGGCACGGTCTCAGATATCACTCAGGATGTTAGGTACGTGTCCTACGAGAGTAGGGTGCTACATATTAAGTCCATCAGATAATCGGAGTCCACGGACATTCTATTAAGTCATGTCATGCGAAGTTTTGAATTGTCTTGCTCTAGCTTATTTACTCTGTTTCTTGAATCTGCAAGCGTCCTTTCAATTTGTGTAAGCTTGGCTAAAATATCTTCCTTTTCCCTCTTTGATGCCTCTGTTATTTTATCTGCATCCTGAAAGAAGCAAAGGCTTGTTACTTTATACATACATGTTATACGTTAACAACATTATTTCATGAAAAGTAAAAGACTTCTTAGCTATTGTTTTCAAAAACATAAATTGCACTAACATAGAGATTCAACTTCTAATGTAAAAACATACAAGTGTATGTGTAACAACACACCAATCCCCATAAAAATAATTGATAACTACAAGAACTACAATTGCTCTCTACTAAGGATATTAGGATGAAAACAAAATAGAAGAAATAATTAAGTATAGGCTTTCAGTAGATTAGAAGTAGATCACCAAAATCTGTCTCCTCCTTACCCATTGTCTTTTTTTTTTACGTATGTTGGTTAGTCATATAATAATTTTCAACCTGAAATAATAAATATCTACTAAGTTTGATTTAAAGTAAAGATGGTCATACAAATGTGCTTTCAGAATAGAAACTATGAATACATAGCAAATCACAGCTTTATAAGAACATTTTCCAAACACGAATGGATATAAAATGAATAAACCAATAACACAATAACGAAACTTTCCTTTTTGTTAAAAACCAAATAATTCACTATCATTACTAAGAAATATGAGAAACTACTTGTGTAGACATTGAACAAGGTCATCCTAAGGAATTGGCAGATTCAATAGAACAAGGTCATCCTAAGGAATTAACAGATTCAATAGAACAAGGTCATCCTTTGTCATCGGATGACCTTGTTCTATTAAATTTGTCAATTCCTTACACATTACCTTATTCTATTGAATCTTCCAATTCCTTACACATTAATTCCTGAAAAATTAATAATTAATTAAATACACAGTCTCTTTTAATAAATATTTGTAAATGAATTATGTACTCACCCATTTCGGATGCTCTTCTTCTTTTACGCCAGTCACAACCATAGAGCTTTAGGGATTCAAGGAATTTCTGATGCTCTTCTTCGGTCCATTTTTCCCTTTGCTTTGATGGGAGCTTCTAACTGAAGAAGAATAGGCTGAGCTAATTGTGCATGTACCTAGAGCACATATAACCAGAATAGCTACACCAAGAGGCAAACCTGAGCTTTTTTACAAGAAACATAATAGACAGATAATCACATCAAAAGAAAGTAAAGAAAACAATGTAGGGCCTCTATGAAACCTCATAACATGTCAGTGAGGCAGCAAGAAGAAAGCATCCTTCAAAAGTAATTTCACAAGATTAAACTATGTGGCAATAAAAACAAAAACCTTGAAGTATATTTAAGAGAAAACATAGGCGTCAATCACCATATATAGCACTTGGCAGAAGATTGAAGAGAAATATGATCAAATAACTAAAGAGAAATATGATCAAATATCAAGAAAGCCTATATTACTTTCACAACAAAGCATAAAGAATTTAACACGGTTAAAGAAACGCAATACACAAAAAGACATGAAAAGAAGGAAAAGCATGTCAGAAGCAAAGTCAAGCCTTAGACATAAGGCATCAAACCATTCCCAGAAAGCAACAAAGAGATTCTTTTATAAAGTAGTAGTATTATTATGTATTGAAATAGAGAATGAAACTGATGGTGCAGATGGAAGTTGACATTGAAGGATCTACCTCAAGGAAGAGGCTCATAAAGAAGTCTGCACATATCACATATATTATGTTAATTACATATGTAATAAACAACACAACAAAGTTAAACATTAAAATAAGAACTTGAAAAAACTCCAAAGAAACCCACAATTAAAGAAAAAATATACTTTTAACAAAGATTGGAACAGTTCAACATGGAAAAGATCTAAGGGGTCCACACCAATCTTAATTGACATCCTAAGATAGTGAATTAGTGATAGTCACCAAATGGTTCAAATCATCTACTTAAAATCAAATCTATCTTTTGGAGCAACGAGGACAAGAAGAAAAATTGCAACTTCTCCATCTGTTGGAACTTAGAAATTGGCTACTCACTTCCCAAATTTAAGCAGCCAAATAAGTGACAAATACCAAAAATTTGATAGATATTTCACTTAAAAAGTGTGAAGAAGGACACAAAGCCACATCTGTTATCAATCACAGAGAGAGGGACCAAACACCAAAGTTAATAAAAGATCCAAACTTTCACACCCCATTCTCATCCAGTCACCGGAATGAGGTAAGCCCAGTTTAGTAAACGAAATAGTCACTAAGCAAGTGAAAAATAGAGAGAAAAAAGAGAGATAGATAGTTACCTAGAGGAGGCAAGAGCAGCCATGGCGCACGTTTCCATGATTTCAGAACAGAATACCAGGTCCTGGTGGTTACCGGTGATCTCGTACGATCTCAGGCATGTGAAAGTCGTACCCAACAGACCCTGTACACTGTCAGGTCAATAACCATATCTGCACCACCCCTAACTTTCCAAGTCCTCTCAACCACCTGGTTCTTAAGGGAAATGGTCGCTTCAAGAAAAGTGTCGTCAGAGAGTCAAAAATACTTCCTTTGTGTCCCAGAAACCATATCATCAAATCCAGAAACATCTTCCACTAGAGTAGCCACGGATATCATTTATGAGAACGAAAGCAATATTATATAATGAGACATTCTCGGTTAATCAATCATAATAGAAACCAAAGAAATTTACTAATTAGATATTAATATGAAGAGAAATCAACCATAGTTGACCTAAAAAAAGAGGAGATACAACGCCCTAATTTTATTTTTATGCTTCGATATTCTTATTCAGCCAAATCAAATGCTTGAAGATAACAGTACGAAAAGCAATTGAAAATGCTAACATATAATTGAACCAGAACTTAAGGTTCTGATATAGAGATATCGAAAACATGCAAGACGCAAAAGACCAGTATCACTTTCTCTCCTTCAAAACTCATCGCCATACTTCCAGCATCAGAGTAACGACTAACGACGTCAGGATCTCTCCCACCGCTTGCTCCTCCGTCTGCCTGTCCGTCGTTGCCTGCTTCACCTTCTCTAGTTGTGGTTTTAGGGATTTTGCGTAAAGGAAGAGAATAATTGGGGAAAACGGAAAAGGCTAGCTAGTTTAGGAGATAATGGGTTAGGTTATTATCTAGGGTCGATATAAGTTTCCACCTAGGCCAACTGCAGTTTCTTGACGTTTTATTAATAAAACGACGCAAAAGATGCTACAAAATTTTGACATTTTTATAAAACGTCGTAAAAAGTTTGAACTTTTTTTTACGTTTTTTAAACGTCACAAAAAGTCTTCACAATTTGTGACGTTATATTAACAAAACGTCGTCACGGATTGTGTTATTTTCTTGTAGTGATGAGAGTTATGGGGTGGTAAATTTCTGATATTAAGGGGATTAGCCCCAATGCAGTGATGCATAGGATTAACCTAAAAGAAGGGTGTAAAACGGTGAGAGAGGTACAGAGAAGGTTAAATCCAAACATGCAAAAGTTTGTGAAGAAAGAGGTATTAAAGCTGTTGGATGAATAGATTATTTATCCCATTTTAAATAGTGATTGGGTGAGTTTGGTACAGTGTGTGCCTAAGAAGGGAGGCATGACAGTGATGGAAAATGAAAAAGGTAAAAAAAATTTGACTTTGGCCATCACAGGTTGGAGAGTATATATTGATTACCAGAAGCTCAATTTGGCCCCTACGAAAGATCACTTCCCTTTACCTTTTGTGGACCAAACGATTGAGAAGGTGGTTGGCCATACATTTTACTATTTTCTTGATGGATACTCAGGGTACAATCAGGTAGTTATATACCCACAGAACCAGGAGAAGACTACTTTCACTTATCCTTTTAGGACTTTTGCTTATCGGAGGATGTCGTTCAGTTTATGTAATGCACCCACCACATTCCAAAGGTGCATGATGGCCATATTCGCGGACATGAATGAGAACTTTATGGAGGTATTTATGGATGATTTCTCTATCTTTAGAAATTCTTTTGATCATTGCTTGTTAAATTTAGACAGAGTGCTTCAAAGAAGTGAGGAGTCTCATCTAGTCTTGAACTGGGAAAAGTGTCACTTCATGTTGCAAGAGAGAATTGTATTGGGCCATAAGATCTTATGCAAGGGGATTGAAGTGGATCGAGCTAAGATCGAAGTAATTGAAAAGCTACCACCTCCCACTAAAATCAAGGGCAGTTGAGCCTTCCTTGGTCATGCAGGGTTCTACAAACGGTTCATCAAGGATTTTTCTCTTATCACTAGACCTTTAACTCATTTATTAGTTAAAGATGTACCTTTTGTTTTTGATGATGCTTGTTTGGACGCTTTTAACAGGTTGAAGAAGGCACTTATATTAGCATCCATTCTGACGTTGCCGGATTGGTCTCTTCTTATCAAAATTATGTGTGATGAAAT
Source organism: Erythroxylum tenue (assembly GCA_027568955.1). NCBI lineage: Eukaryota > Viridiplantae > Streptophyta > Magnoliopsida > Malpighiales > Erythroxylaceae > Erythroxylum > Erythroxylum tenue. The sequence continues at coordinate 11,760,761 of JAOSBM010000004.1, forward strand.
CAATCATACCATTGGCTGTGTCCTTAGTCAGTAAAAGGAAAAGAGGCTGCATGCCATCTACTACTCAAGTAAGACCTTGACAAGAGCATAATTGAATTACACAACTACAGAAAAGGAGTTGCTTGCTGTGGTATTTGCATGTGAGAAATTTCGTTCTTATCTTTTAGGGTCACATGTTATTATTTTTACAGATCATGCAGCATTGCGATATCTTTTTTCCAAAAAGGATGCCAAGGCTAGGCTTATTCTATGGGTGCGTCTGCTTCAAGAATTCGAAATTGAGATTAAAGACAGGGAGCAGAAAATGTTGTAGCGGACCACCTCTCGAGACTTGAAAGAGGGCACCATGAAGAAGAAGAGTAAATCGAGGAGAGTTTTCCTAATGAGGCTTTAATAATGGTAGGCAATCCTTTTCGTCCTTGGTTTGCAGATATTGCAAACTACCTCTCAAGTAGTATTCTTCCTTCTGATCTTTCTTATCAATAAAGGAAACGATTTGTATTTCAATGTTCTCGTTATATTTGGGATGAATATGTAATTTATAAGATATATGCTAACATTGTGATTCACAGGTGTATTCCTAAAGAGGAAATGCTTGAAATTTTAATGCAATGTCATAGTTCACTTTATGTAGTGCATTATGGAGCTAACAAGATTGCAACTTGGATCTTAGAGTGAGGATTCCATTGGCCAACCTTGTTCAAGGATGCTCGAGATTTTGTGCTAAAGTGTGATAGGTGTCAAAGAGTGGGTAACATATGAAAGAAGGATGAGATGCCACTTTCAAACATCATAAAGGTGGAGATATTCGATGTGTGGGGATTGAACTTCATGGGACCATTCCCATCCTCTTCAGGTAACACTTACATATTAGTCGGAGTTGACTATGTTTCTAGGTGGGTTGAGGTTGTAGCTACTCTAACTAATGAGGGAAAGGTGGTTCAAAAGTTCATCAAGAAGATCTTTACGAGATTTGGGGTGCCCAGAGCGATTATAAGTGATGGAGGGAGCCTTTTTTGCAACAAACCATTTGAGGCTCTTTTAAAAAGATACAATGTTTATCATAAAGTGGCGACTCCTTACCACCCTCAAACCAGTGGTCAAGTGGAGGTGGTGAATAGAGAGCTGAAAAAGATTTTGGAGAAGGTGGTGAACACCTCAAGAAAGGATTGCGCATTGAAGCTAGATGACACCTTTTGGGCTTACAGAACAACTTTCAAGACACCCATAGGAACTACTCCATATAGACTTGTGTATGGTAAGGCGTGCCATTTACCTATAGAGTTAGAGCATCGGGCCCATTAGGTCGTTAGGAAGTTGAACATGGATTGGAAGCTTGTGGGTGAGAAAAGATTGTTACAACTTGACGAATTGGAAGAATTGAGGTTTGATGCTAATGAAAATGCTAAGTTGTACAAGGAAAGGACAAAGAAGTGACATGATGCTCACATTAAGAAGAAGGATTTCAAGAGTGGTGACTTGGTGCTTTTGTTTAATTCAAGACTTCGGTTATTTCCTGGAAAATTCAATTTAAGATGGAGTGGACTCTTCAAGGTTATTCAAATGTTTCCCCATAGAGCTTTGGAGTTAGAAAATGACAAGGGTGAATCATTCAAGGTCAGTGGGCATAGATGCAAGCCATACTATGGAGGGCTATACTCACATGAAAGGGAATTCATCTCTTGCCTTTCCTTTACTCCTTCATAAATGCATGTGAAATGGTCAAGCTAATGACCTTAACTTAGAATGGTTACCTTTCGTTACTTGATTTTATTTACTTATGTGTTTGGTTTGTTTGGTTTTGATTATGTATGGTTTGAATTTTGTTTAAGTTTGAACTTGTTTTCTTTTCAAATTTCTTATTGGATGGCTGATTTTGATGTGTTGGTAGGTTGATTGAATGTTGGGAATGCATTTTAAGCTTAGAAGAAGAATAAGAAGTTGGAAAAATTGGATAATCCACGATCGTGGGAACTGGGTTGATTCCTATAAACGTGGGAAGGCTCTCCAAAAAGTTTTTGGAGCCTTAACCCATAATCGTGGAAATCACAGGGATTCCCACGATCATGGGATCCTTCGATAGAAACTTTTTTTAAAACCCCTCTTTTCTTCTTCTTTCTTCACCTTCTTGTACTTTCTCTCTCGACATCCCACTCTGTTACTAATCCTAGTTTCGAAAATCTTTCATTTTCCCCTAAACTGTGGTATTTTCTTCGTATTTTCCATCATTAATCACTTCTTTTACACTACACAACCAAGAATACAAGGATTTGGTAAGTTTTTATTTCTTACTCTCTCTAAAACGTGCTCACCTCTCTTTTGTCTATTTTTGTAGAATTTTCTTCTTCAATGGCTCCCAAGAAGCTCGTCGCTCGAAAACCCATCGACCAATTGCGCTTTTTAGTCTCTAGGGAAGGTAAAATAGATACAGCAACAAATTTTCATGCCCCACTCCCAATTTTTTTTGGAAGACGAAGGTATGCAATTTCGGGACTTTAAAGATAAAGAAATATTGCCTCCCTAATAATTTGATTTTGAATTGTTAGAAACTCTAGGTTTGAGGTGTAATATTGAACAATTAGTTGCGAATATTGGTTGGGGTCGTTTAATTCGTTGTGATGTACCGATATACCCCATGATCACTATTGAATTTTTTACCATTGTGCGTTATAATCCTAAAATGATACATTCTGGTTTAGAATAGGTGGTCGTGAATATAAACTTGATTATAAAGTGTTTTGTGAACTTTTTGACTTATTGAGCACTAAATTGATATGTGCTAAATTATTGATATTTTTAATTATTTACACTTAGCGATTAATGATACAAAAATTGCTTAAGATACTCACTTTAATTCAAATATGATTTTAGGTACAATTTGGAAGCAAAAAAATTAAAATGAGTCAAAAATATTGCATTTGGGTTATTTACTGAAGATCAATTTTAGTTGTTTTCATGAAGCAAGAAGAAGAAAATCTTAAAGGAAAGCAGCGGAAAAAAATCAGCCAAAATGACACTGCCACATGAATAAAACGCAGAAGCAAATTACAAGTAGAAACGACAACGCATGCAGATGGTGGGGAGAGACCAAAATGTGCTAGCAGAGTAGGAAATAATGAGCAAAACGCAAACCGTGCGTTCTTGTAAACGCAGACCACGTCTCGATTTTGCATTGATTTTCTATTCGATAACACATTTTTATCACATGCATTAACATGGATATGACTAGGCATTCTTTGTTTTTCATAAACTACATTGGCCAAATAACCTACCCTATTGACATGATTTTTCCCTTGATAAACCCCTTTGAGCTTTAGCCTTTCTTTTTGAATAAACCACATCTTATGCTTTTAAACTTAACTAAATGTCCTACCCAAGTCATAAAGCTAATGGAACATTTGTGATTGTTGAGTTTGTGGATATACAAAATTCTAAGTGTGGGGGTGTACATATGTGAGGCTTAGTTATAATGGTGGGATATTATTTTGTCTTATCATCGAAATTCCCATATTGATGTAGTTTATTTCAATTTTATAAGGAAAAGAAAAAAAAGAAAAAAGAAAAAAAGAAAAAAGAAAAAAAATTTGTTTAAAAAAAATTTATCAAGGAAGAATTGCATATGTGTTGAAAAGTTGTTTATAGTTGATGCATCTTCCTAGAGTTGTAATGGATGAGTTATTTGAGTATGTTGAATATGAGGTAGAGGTTGGCTTAGAAGGTTCACTCTTGTAATTTCATTGGCATAAATTGTATGAGTGATTCCTTCATATTGGTATGTGCTTCATGTGGTTTGTGTGTGAGAGCTGAATAGGATTGTGAAATATAATTGTTGCATTTGTCATAGCTGACGGTACCCAGTTTTTGATGAGTGTTGCTTTGTTTCACTAGCATTGATGACTTTCATGCTACTTGACCCAAATATACCGCACCTTACCTTTGCCCACATTACAACCTTGAAAAGTCCTTTGATTTGATTTTGCGTGTGAATATTAGTGGTGGAGAAATGAAATGATTTGCAAAGTTGTAGATTGTCATGATCATGAACGATGTTGAGTGTACCCGTAGATATATTTTAGTTAAACACATTTTTCGAGTCTACCATTAGATTACTTAGTTTTTGAAGATGATGCTTGTTGATTGATCATGAGTAAAAGCTTGGAATGTTGGTTTCTTGCTATGATTTTTGAAATTTATTCATCTTTGTTTATGATTATATAGTCTTGGAAAATTATGGAAATTGAGTTGATGTTTTGGGTCAATTAGCTTAATTTTAATGTTTTGCCCGAGGACGGATAAAAGCCAAGTGTAAGGGAAATTGATATGTGCTAAATTTTTTATATTTTTAATTATTTACACTTAGCGATTAATGATACAAAAATGCTTAAGATACTCACTTTAATTCATATATGATTTTAGGTACAATTTGGAAGCAAAAAAATTAAAGTGAGTCAAAAATACTGCATTTGGGTTATTTACTGAAGATCAATTTTAGTTGTTTTCATGAAGCAGGAAGAAGAAAATCTTAAAGGAAAGCAGTAGAAAAAATCAGCCAAAATGACACTGTCACATAAACAAAATGCAGAAGCAAATTACAAGCAGAAACGACAACGCATGCAGAAGGTGGGGAGAGACCAAAATGTGCCAGCAGAGTAGGAAATAATGAGCAAAAAACAGACCATGCGTTCTTGTAAACGCAGACCACGTATGCGTTTCATGCAAATGTTATGCATGAAACGCAGTGTGGAATAGAGAAGAAAGGAAGGCTGCGCAGCGTGCGTTGAACGTTTTATTAAAACGTAGAAAGCTATAGCGTGAAGAGAGTGTTAAGTCAGAATGACTTTACGTTGATAATTTTGATGAAGAACAAATAATAACGAAAAGATAAAAGTAAGACGGAAGGAGCTAAGCCGAGAAACAACAGACGATGAATTTTATAGACGAAAGCGCAGAGACAATTTTATAGATGGAAGCGTAGAGACAATTTTATAGACGGAAGCGTAGAGACAATTTTATAGATGGAAGCAGAGACAATTTTATAGATGGAAGCGCAGAGACAATAATTTTATAGACGGAAGATCCGAAGACCAAGTCGGATTACCATTCAGCTTGAGTTGGTTACAGAACTCAACTCAACTGAATAACCGATTCTTGAAAGAACAAGAAACAAGAAGAAAGATTTTCAAGAAGCAGTTGAAGACGAAGG
>JAOSBM010000004.1:11783365-11794113 GCA_027568955.1 Erythroxylum tenue
AATTATATTGTTGTTAATTAATTATTAATAATATTTTAATTAATAGTCTTTGAAATCTAATCAAGTGAAGCACAAGAGAGAGAGAAGTGAAGTAGTCCAAAGAATGAAAGAGAAAGAGAACAAGATACTACCTCAAGCTTCAATGTAATTGAATTCCTATACTTGAAGGAGTGAATTCAATTTATAAAGAAGATGGGTTTCAATTACATGCATGAATTGGATTCATTCCATTTTTATGTTTCCAAACAGCTGAATTGAATTCAATTACATACTTGAATTCAATTCAGCCCTTTCCAAACGAGTTATGAATAATTTAGGTTTTTTTGGTTAAATTATCGTGTCTCATAAGTTAATTAAATAGTCCACTTATTAAGCCACATCACCTAAATTATCGGTGGTCACTAATAAAGATTAATGCTAGGCTATATTTGATATAAAATGAGAGTTTACTTATTGTAGTACTAAAAAAATATAGTGCCAAGAAATTTTGACAATTTTTCTTAAACTTGCAAATTAAAATGTTAACTTTTTTCATACAATAAACTCAAATATCAAGTAATTTTATTTAGATAAAAATTCATAAAATTTTATAAATTAAATAAAAAATTAAATATTCTCACCAACTTAAAACATTAGAAATATTCTAACACACTTATATCATGTACATGTCTTTGAAAAAATCACAATTCTTGATCCTTTGGTTAATGGGTTAGTAAGTATAGCTTTTATGTTGATGTGCTCAATCACAACATTATTATTTTTAACATGGTCTTTAATAATTAGATACTTGTTCTCCACATTTTTCAATATGTTAGATTTCTTATTGTTCTTAGAATAGAAAACAATTCCACTATTATCATAATATATAATTAATGGTGAAGATATGTTATTAACTACCATAAGTTCTAAAATAAAGTTTTTCAAACAAATACCTTATACCACTACAATAAACAAGATATAAACTCTACATGTATGTTGATGATATTGTAATAGTATGCCTCACACTATTCCAAAAGAATGCACATTTAGTAAACATGAAAATATATCGAATTCAATTTAAGACCGTCGAGACAACCATTATAATCATAGTTTATATAATTAATTAGCTCAAGGCTATCAACTCTCTTATAAATTAGGATGTAATCTTTTATTATTTATGAGCATATAAAACCTTCTAAACTACAACTCGACAATCATATCATAAATCTGAATGCTTATAGCGTAAGCAATATCAAGACTTGTACAAACTTGAACTTATATCAAACTACCCATAATGGTAGATTATGACACATTTCTCATGGTCTCAATGTCATTTCTTAGATATTGTTTCTTTCCTAACCTATCACCTTTGAGCATACACACTGTAACATACCACTTTCATAGCTTATATGCTTGAACATATCCACGGATAGTTGAGAATATACTCTACGGAAATGGTACGTTAGAACAATCACATTAACTAAAAGGCATCACATATATCACAAGTATTTCAAATGATCAATTCTTCCCATTTCATTCACAAACATCAAACTTACATTGTATCACTATAATTCATAATTCATGTATATACATTACATAACATTTGAGAGTTCAATACTCCATACAAAATGTTCAACATGAAATAAGATGCTAACTGAAAACATTCTAAACTAGACTCTTCAGATATCAGTTGACCAGACCTTTAAGCCATTCTTTTCCCCAAAATGCAAGTACTAGACTTCTACTATATAGCCTCAGTAGCTAGAACTTCTTTGAACCTGAAAATCAACATTTACAATTTTAATGAGTTTGCGAACTCAGTAAGTGAACCATCACTAATGTGTTCACTTAAGTTAGAACACCAAAATAAATTACATAACTCAATTCAGCAACTATATTACAAAATACAGTATCGAATACCACATCACATTTTTTCATATTTTAACAAGTACTGTATACCAACATTGCGTATTATTATTTCAGAACAATTCAATAAATCAACACAATCACTCATATGATACATGTATAATTGTATATGAAAATGCACATGCGATTTCTTTCTTATTTCTCTTTGTTGTGACCGAGCACATATTAACCCAATTTATTGTCCTGTATCTGTTGTGGATACCAAGCTCATTTCATATACTGTCTTGTATCCATTGTGGATACCAGGCTCATTGTTTTATGAGCCTGTGGCTCTCTGTGCACAATCCTGAGCTTAAAGCTTTTTTTCACACATTGGCTACTCAGGTCACAACTACTTTATCTGATCATGCATTTCAATGTAATGAGATGCATCAATTCACATATTATGCTTTCAGTACTTTTCATTCAATGTGCTCATGTCATATATCAAATTCTTTGGATCTAAGTCTGGCTTTCATCATTTAATTGTTCATACATTCCACATTCCACATTCCACATACAATTCAACAGAAGTACATATAATCGAGTTTACACATCTAGGTTAACTCATAGTACACTCCAGAAAAGCTATTGGTATGATGACCTGGCAATGTCTAGGAGTTGATGATCAACTTGTGTGTCTATAGTCAAGCAATACACACATAGTTCACAATCACTAATTTGTTTAATCATATGAATATATAATCATGCACATTTATATGTGTCATATTCAGTGCATGCTCAATTGACGTTTCTGGGTATGTATTCTTATTCACAAGTCTTGATCATTTAATTATTATAGCTTATATATTACCACTTTACATTCAGGTTTATACCTTGAGTAAGTTTGATTACTCCAAATTCATTGATCATACATCCATTTACCTTTTCTAGCAATATACATTCACACAATTTCCCAATTCTTATTCATTCATACCTAATACACCTTACTCATATCCTTTGGATCATATTTGCATTCATAAGAACATCTCTATTCCTTTAACAACTTAAAATTTCCAGATTTAAACACATGGATATCAAGACAATCCATTCATTAAGTAATGACTTCAATTAACAACCTAAACTTATCGAACACTTAACCACTTAATCAAGCAACAATTTAGGTTCATTTCAAGCCTTAATCAAGTCCAAATATACCAATGTAGAGTGACTTACCCGCATTTGGTTCAACAAATTCACAAAAACGAGATTATCATTTCAAAGCTTTGGCCATGATCGTGGGGGACCTTCCCACGATCGTAGGATGAGTGCCCCGAAGTGCACTATATAATTTTCCTCAATTTTCTATATTTAAACACCTTTATACCAAATTCAAAACACCTTCATAATAGTCTATTAATTATACCTTAATTATACTTCAATTCCTTATCAAATTCATCGCCAATTCCAACTCCAAATTATTTATTTGGCAGCTCATAAACTATTGTCTTTCATGTATGCAAAAACAAAACATAAACTATCATTCATGCATCATTTTCCAGCACTCAATTCACTCCAATATCATAATCAATCCATCCACAATTCAATCATTATTAAGTTCTATTAACATATATCATAAGAGATCAGTCTTTCACTTACTTGATTGCCTCCTCAATTATCAAGCTAACCTAGCTTTCCATGCATGCAAGCACAACTCCAAGAACAAGGTGGAAGTAAAATGGTTTTCAGCAAATATCAAAAGATAGCAGGAAGTACAACAATGATCTAATTCTATAACTATCTTTATGAAGTGTAAAAGCATGGATTTTGGTATGGTAATTGAACACAAACGTAGGCAAAACACAGAGATGTGATGATGTGGGTGTTTCGGTGGTGAGAGGAAAGGAGAAGAAAGCATGCAACAGAAACTTCATGAAAGGTGAGTGACTTTGCATTTGCTTAAGACTTTTGATGCAAGGTGTCCTTGATTTAAAAGTATACATGTAATCTAAGGAGATAAGCTATGTGTCCTCTTATGTGGCTACCAAATGTCATCAAAATCCTAGGCCATTTGTCACTCAATCACTACTGTCATTAGTCACTTAATTTTCTATGCCAAATGTCACTCATTTTATAGTTTTCGTCATCCTAATTTTCCATGTGTCAACTTGTCTTATCACTTGACATTTTTCCTAGACTAAATGTACATTTTAATTCATCACTCTTCCAATTGTAACAATTAACTTCAAATTACTAATTATAATCCATTAAAAAAATCAAGATATAAACAATGCACAATCATATCATAATCATTTTAAACTTTTCACCCTGGAATATGTCAATTGAGTGCATATACTATCTTTACAATGTTTTCTAAATTAATATTCATGTGTGTATATGCTCATGTTATGCATGTGAATGAGATGCACATCATAAATTCAAATATGATATGACTCAATATTCTAACATTCTAACCCTTAGTAAGTTTTGGAAACAGGCTATTATAATTCTCCCCCTTGAGAAATTTCGTCTTTGAAATTCTTACTTGATTGACCAAATAGATGGGGATACTATTTCTTCATGTATTTCTCAGTCTCCCATGTAGCTTCTTCTCTTGAATGATTCCTCCAAAGGATTAACCAAAGGAATTATATGATTTCTTAACTTTTTCGTCTCGTATCCAACTATTTTGATTGGTTCCTTAACATACCTCAAATTCGTTGCAATCTCAACCTCCTGTTCTGGTAATACATGTGTTGGATCTGATCGATATCTCCTGAGCATACTAACATGAAACACATTATGAATCTGAGGCATTTCTGGTGGTAATGCTAATTTTTAAGCTAATGGTCCCACTCTCTCAATAATCTCATAAGTACCAATGTATCTAGGGCTCAACTTTCCCTTTTTACCAAACCTTAACACTCCTCGCCAAGGCGAAACTCTCAAAAACACCTTATCTCCCACTTGATAAATAATGCAATGAGTTAGAAGTAGTATTAGCATCTAAATTTGAAAAAGTAATGCAATGAGGTTGTTGATTCAAATTTGGAGTAGCAAGTTCTCATCACGTTTGACTGCTTGCCATCTTTTCTATTGTTTCACTAACTGTAGTGTTGTGTTACTTCCAAACTTTTATTTCTTTTCTTAAATTTTTTACAGCTTATTCGATCTCCAAATTATAATGTAAATAAGCTTGCTTCAAATATCTCGTAATGAACATACAAAATAGGAATTCTTAGACAATGACATCAAAAATTGATTTTGTTATCATCTATACCCAACTTAAATCCTAAATTCTTGTAATAAAATAAATATAATATAGGAAAGTAGGAATTGATCCTACAAGGAATTCTAATTCATCAAGCTCTATGAAAGAAATATTTAAAGAAATCGAGGTTATGATGATATGAAATTTTGTATTAAAGAAAATAAATTGAATTTTGCAAATAACAAAAAGAGAAATATCAATAAACACATTTTGGTTTATGGTCAATTCTACCATTGAAACTCCGTTTGATCATTGATATAAAATGAAATAATTATTTTATCAATCATATATTCAATTTGATATTGAATATATGTCTTTCCTTAAGATTATTTAATTAAAAACACATGATTTAATCAACCCTTATTGTTTAACAATCTTAGGAATGATCCAAAAATTTAATTAAACAATAGTTTCAAGTAAAGAAAGACCACCAAAGTAAGATAAACAATATCCGTGGTTATATTTAATCTAATTGAATTCTCTTCCTACAAGTTAATAATTTCTGATGTAGTAAATTGAAAACTCCTAGTCGCTACAAAGCTTAATGAATTAAACTTTTACGTATTCAATATTTAATGTAGCAGATAATTATTTCAATTAATAAAATCATCACAAACATTAGAAATCAATAAAAATAATCATGGAAACAAAAATACAAAAGAACATTTTAATATATGAATTGATGAAACACTTTGTAATAAGACCAAATTATCTCTCAATCTACAAAGTTCTAAAGGCTTCCACTCCCTTCAACCAAGATAAAGAAAGTTACTCAATAATGGCCATAGTTTTACTAACATTTAATGAAGAACAACTACATTAGCATCTATTAAAGAGAAGAAAATAATTTTTTTAAAAAGCTGGATAGTAGAGATGGAGAGTTTTTAAATGCCTTTTTTCTTCACTTTGGTCTTACTTATAGCCACTTTAATCCTATGTCTTATTGATGTTGAATTCTTCTTATTATAATTCTTTAACCTCTAGAAATCATAACTTTATTGGTTGTTATTCAAACTTGGATAAGTTAAAGTTTAAATAAAATTTGACACGTTTTTTCTTACAAATTCAAAATCTAAAGTTTTAATTTTCACTCAACATTCCCACACCTAATCCTAAAAAATGTTATTGTCAACTCTATCTTTCTAACTGCACCTTATTTTATGACATTTTTATTTTTTAAAGATTCATTAAGGATCACTTGAATACAAAAGATAAGCTAAAATTCAAGATAGAATTGATAATCAAACATAACATAAAGGAATCAATATTGAAAATGATTATCTTTAATGGTCTTATTAGATATATACCTTCTGTTAAGCTTGCCCTAAATTAATGTCTTACTTTGAGTGTATATTTAAGATCCTATAAATTCCCTTTGAATTTTACTATAATGGATAAAATTTACATTAGAAAAATTATCACACTAGGATGAAATAGTTTGAACTCTATATTTTCATTAGTTCTAGTCAAGGCCATTAAATCGTCTTTAATTGTTGATAGGAGGCTTGAATTTTATCCAATTCTACAATTTAATGAATGATGATGTTTATGAAAAAAAATGTAAATTGATCCTTTGCATAGTGATACCATTTAAACCTCCAAATGTGGAGGTTATTTTCTTAAGATAGAAATCATGAAATCACTAATTTCTATTTTTCCTTAGGATGCTTAATACCATAGTCATAGCCTATACCTGAGGACCCTCTTTTCTTGCAATTGGAAAAGACCATTACATCGCCTTTAATTATTAATAGGAGACTTGAATTTGTTCCAATTCTACAATCGATTAAGTGAATATGTCTATGATAAAGAGAAAATATTTTCTTATCCTCTGCACAATTATATCATTTTCACCTCCTAATTCAAGGGGTTATTTTCTTAAGATAGAAACCATAATATCACCAATTTCTATTTTTCCTTGCGAGGTTTAACATCATAGTCATAGTCTATACCTAAAGACCTTCTTTGCATGTAATTGGATTCCTTTCATGATTGATTAATTATTGATAAAACATGAACATGTTTATACATCAGGATCATATAGGTATGTAATGAAAAATGGGAACAAGGTGTTAATATTCATGTGAAATATAAAAGCAATGATTTTGAATTTTAAGTTGAAAGGGATGATGACATGATTAGTATAAGCTTTGGTTGATTCAAGATTTCAATTTAGGTACAAGGTAAATGATTTAAGGGATATCATTCATGATTACCATTATTTATCAAGAAAAAAGCATCAATTCAGTATGTACTAAAGTAATAAAATTTAAGTATTCAAATCAAAGCTTAAAGTGTTCAAGATAATAGATCGTTTAGAGCATATTTATGACACTTTTGCCTTAGATTAAGCAATGAGTAAGAAAAATAATAGTATGAAAAGTTTAATCACTTGAGGGATATAAGAGAAATAATATAAACAAACTCACTCATTAACAGACTCATATTTGACAACAAGGTATATAAAAGCTGAAGGTGTGATTTGTACCTCAACATTTTATAAAATGTACAAATAAGCCCCTAATGCTATATTTGGTACCACTTTGCATCCTAATATTACTAAAATAGTACTTATTGTACCCTAAATAGGGTACAAAAAGGTATTAGAGATAACAGTAGGGGCTTATTTTGACCTTTTTATGAAACATTAAGGTGAAAATAACACCTTTAGTCAATTTTTAAATAAATCATTTTTAAGATCATATTAGTGTTGAGTGGATCCAAATTACCTAATTATAGCATCATATAGGTTAAATTGATGACTCATATACTAGAGACTGGAAAAAAAAACTTAACTTCATTAGAATTTAGGGTACTATCAGTATCATTTTGAAAACATTAAGATGTAATTTAACACTATAGATAATGGAAAGGACTAATTTAGACCTTTTAAGAAATGCTAGGGGCAATTTATACCTTTTACCATACATAAATTAGTTATTATCTTCATCTCCATCAATTTTAGCATTGTTGTCTTCAGTGATTTATTCATTTTCACTTGGCCATTTTAAAGTTTAATACTGATGGAAACATTTCTGAATTTGTCATGTCTTTCTCTTTTAATTTTGCCCTTTCATTCAATATTACCATTATTTCCCCAAAGATTATTACGCAAGTGACATATAAAGTGGTTATGATATTGACAAATATATTTGTGGTACGGATTGAGGATTTAGTTGTTAGTATACTTATAGGTTGCCTAGATATAATGATAAGAAATTCTCGCATGCAAGGAATTATTTGGATAGGAATGAGTATAGAAAACTTAGCCAAGTATGGAAAATCATTCTAATTAGATAATATGATCATAATTCGGTTAACAAATGAAAACATTGAACCTTTGGTGTCAATTATCTTAATTTATGACTTACTTGATTTCTCTCTTTAAAATTTTCAAACATTAGGGAACTATGATGCTAGTCTAAGTAATAAGCTAAAAAACAAGAAGTAAAAATAGAGACAAAAGACAAATGCAAGAAAGTAACATATTTTAGTATATTATAGAATTTTTAATTATATAAAACTAATCCTTCATCATGATTATCTAATGTGGTAAAATCTAAGGATTCACAAAACGAGAATGATTGAAATTAAAAGAAAACAATTTTATTGATTCTCCAAACTCTAATGAACGCCACTTATACAATATGGGTCCTCTGATCTTCATGTCTCTTGATAGATAACCCTCCCAAACTGGTTTTACTTATAATGACTGGTTGGGTCGGCCATATAAGGCCCAATCCCAGGCCCATGCATCAAGGGCCCATTAGCAGGTGATGACTTTCCATGCACACGTAAAGACCTAAACCTAGTCGGAATCTCCTATATAAGGTAATGTTTCGCTTTGATTCAGGTATGAGAATACAACCCTAGCTTTCTCTGCTCTTAGAGACTAATAACCCTTTCAAAAAAGTCTGATTTGAGCATCGGAGGGGCCTGCCGGCAATCAACCCCCGGTGTGCCTTATCTATTTTGCAGGTGTTCTATTGCTGAGGCGAATCAAGATTATGGATCCAAGCTGCAACGTCCAGCCCCAACAGAATCTGGCTGAACCAGTTGGCGCCCACCGTGGGGCCCAAAATCAGGGCACCACGTCCAGAAATACACAGGTTAGTCAGGCGGCAGCAGCCAACCCTGATGTCGCTGCTGTCACGGCGCTTGCGAAGCAACGGATGGGTTTGCAGTTACCTGTCACTCTTCCGCCGCTGCATCATGATTCCCGCACCCAATCCTCGCATCCGAATGATCAACCACAGCCTCACAACCAAGATCAGGAAGAGTAGAGCGTAGCTTTGGAAGACAACGCTGAGGCTACTTCGCACCTTAATTTCCAATGTCCCCTGGACGCAAATCCTCCTGCACTACAACAAATCTCCCTCACCCAAAAACAGATAGAGGAAGCGATCGATGTGTTGATACGTCAAATCTTACAGTCTCAGCCAGAACAACAGTAGACCCCTGCTCGGCAGATTGGTGGGATGACCGATCGTCGTTCTACTGGAGCTTTAGAAAAAATCATCGACGATCGAATCAATCTGGCCGTGAATTCCCGCCCGAGCCGACCGTCCGCACAGTATACTTCTCCCTTCATTCCGGGGATCCTAGATAGCCTCCCTGCTGCCGGTACCAAAATACCAACACCGGAAAAGTATACTGGAAAGACTGACCCCCTGGACTATATGCAGCACTTCCAGTCAATGATGAACCTACATTGCGTCCCCGATGCAATCCAGTGCAAAGCGTTCTGCACTGCCTTTCAAGAAGGAGCTCGGCGATGGTGTTGGACTCCAAACCTGTTTGATTATTTTTGAGGCATGATTTTAAATTTTGTGGTCTTATTATATTAGTTAATTAGAATTGAATTAAAATTTGTTAGATTGGATTAAATGGATTAAATGGACTAAGGGTAATTTTGGGAGATCAATTAGGTCTAAGGATCTTAAGCTTAAATGGAAGGGGCATAAGGGTCTTTTGCTTTAGTGGGTGAGTAAATAAAGTATAAATAGAAAAGAGAAAAGGGAAAAAGAAAATAGAAGAAGAATAGAAGAGTAGTCGTGGGTTTTGAGAGAAGAGAAGAGGAAAAATCGGTTTTGGCGATTTTGACGAATTCGAAGCTTCCTAAGTAAGTTTGATTCGATTCTTTGCTTTTGTCTTGGTTGTTTGAACCTAATTGAGTGCTATTTACAACAAAAACAGGGATTGAAGGAAGATTGGAAGGAGTTCGGTGAATGTCGACGGTTAGGGTTTCGGTGATTTGAAGATTTGACGATTTTCAAGTAAGTTTATCGGTTCTTTTGCCTCTAGATAGATGATTGAAACTTGTTTAGAGTGATTTAGAATAGAAATAATGGATTGAATGTGGTTGGATTGAAATCGGTGAACGTCGATAGTCGAAAATGTCGAAATCTCTAGGGTTTGTGATTTTTGTAGTGTTTGTTGATGTTTTGGGGTTGGTTTGAGTCTAGAAATGATGTAAGAGTGTTTGCCTAAGGTTTGGGATAAATTATGTTTGAGTTTTGGGAAGAATCGACCGAGATCTGTCGAAAATTTCTGGGTTTTTGACAGTCATTCGCGACGAGCTCAAGAACATGTTGGTTAGTCGCGACGAATTTATTTATTTAATATTCGTCGTCTGGTGGGTCGCGGCGAATTT
>JAOSBM010000004.1:11811202-11825981 GCA_027568955.1 Erythroxylum tenue
GACATTTTCGAATGCTTCTCTTTTTGTTTCCCTTGGTGGTTTCGTGAATGGTCTAGAAGAATGACTTAAGTTAAGTTAGTTTATCTAACACCTAAGCCCCACACACACGACTACTCCTTATCCTCTCATCCAATGGTTCTCATTTTTGTTTTTCTTCTTTTTCCTAAGCATTCACGACAATGCTCTTTCACTCTTCCCTTTCTTCTTTTTTTTTTCCTTCTTCATTTAAATGATACTTATAAGGGCTAAAAGCCCAACTTCATCTATCCCCTTCATTTCATAAGTCTTCTCCTACAACTTAAGGTTTTATCTTTTATTTACTTCACTAAGTTAATCCTTTAGTTATACTTAAGCCCATTTAGCCCACTTCCTTTACAAGCTACCAATTTATACTTAGTCCACTTCTTCTTCATTAATTTCCTTCCTTTACATTTAAATGTTACTTCAAAGGGCTAAAAGCCCACTTGATTTTTTTCTTAAGCCTTATAACATTTATAATCTTCCTAAATGGCCCTTATACCAAATAACTTAATAAAACTCTAATTTAATCCTTTCGATGATTTTCTCGAATCCCAAATCCACACAAGCTCTAATTAAATAATCCCCCATTTCATATTTCTTAACATAAGCAATTAAAATCCTCAATTTATTCCAACCAACTTAAAAATTATCAACTCAAACCTCAAGGAATTTAAACATGCTTAATACGAATCGGGGCCCAACATAAATGAACAGTTCTCAATGAAGGATTTAGGAGAGGCTAACTATGTTCTAAGGATCAAGCTTATAGGGGATCGTAAGAACAAACAGATGGCCTTGTATCAATTAACCTACATTGAGAACATGCTCAAGAAGTTTGCCATGCAATATTCCATGAGGGGTTTCACTCCTACTAGAAATGGAATAAAACATTCAAAGGAGGTCGAACGCATGCACAACATTACATATGCTTCGGCAGCAGGAGGTTTGATGTAGGCTATGTTTTGCACTAACCCAGATATATGTTACTTAGTGGGACTGATAAGGAGATTCCAGTCCAATCCAGGAATGGAGCATTGGATTGTGGTTAAGTACATACTGAAGTATCTTCGTAGGACGAAGAACTTAATGCTTGTTTACTCTGGAAATAACCTTATTCCGACAGGATATACAAATTTTGATTTCCAATCAAATGTTGATTAAAGGAAATCAACTTCTGGTTCTATATTTGCTTTAGGAGGTGGAGCCATAATCTGGAGGAATGTTAAGCAATCTTGTGTAGCTGATTCGACTATGGAGGCTGAGTATGTTGCTACTTGTGAAGTAGAAAAAGAAGCAGTCTAGCTCCGTAAGTTCCTAAATGATTTGGAGATAGTTCCTGATGTAGAAAAGGCCATTACACTTTATTGTTATAATAGTGGGGCAGTGGCTAATTCTAAAGAACCTCATAACCACAAAGCTACCAAACATAATGAGAGAAAGTATCATCCTTTAAGGGAGATAATACAATGTGGTGAGGTGAATGTGGTAAAGATTCCCACAAAGCAAAACCTTGCTGATCTATTTACAATTCGTCAGTAATTTTAGTTACTAAACCTCTTTTTCTTGTAGTGAAATCACCTATTCACTAATTAACATAAAAATATTCAATGACCCGCCATTCATGTAGTCATTTGCTTTTACAATATAAAAAGTGAAATCACGTTTGATTTAATGGATTCTAGTTAAGTTTGACAGAGTCTTGGAGCACTATAACACCGTATTGCTAGCTTTCAACTCTAACTAGTTCCATCTACTCTACTCTTCTCTTACAAATTTTAGGGTTAATCATAAAGCTTTAATAAAATTGATTTAGTTGTCTATCCCACATATATATGTTTCCAACAAACAGATGCTCCCATCAAGATATATATGCTTTTAGTAAATATTGCCACAATTATGTATGTTCAAGGAAATTCCAACAGGCACATCAACTAGCAATAATATCTTGTATGCAATTATGCATGCTCAAGGAATTTCCAGAAAGCTCATCAACCATCAATAATATCTTGTATTCGAGAAAATTTGGTAAGTAATTACAAATTCAATAAATCCAATAAAGCATCAGTAAAAAAACTCAATGTTGATCAAATTTTAGCACAAAACTAATATTTATCGTATTATTTTCAAACAGTATAAAATTAATATTTAACATACCATTTGTCGATTGGTATGGTACAACAACCATAAAACTGCTTGGAATTCAATCCATATTTCCATCTTGAAACTACCCTAAGTTGCAAAACCTACATAAATTTGATATCTACTTATAGTCAACATTTATGGTTTATATAGTCATGGTAGGTTTAGAGTAGAACCTAATACTAGGCAAAGCCAAAGCCCATAAGTTTAAAACACAACAGATATAATTTAAGGTCAAGCTCAAATTCAGTATAAAACCCTAATCTAAATCAAACAAAAGTCTTGATAAGTCAAAGTTCATCTCCACTTTAGGCACAAGTCAAAATCAAATTACTGCCCTATGTTCAATTTATGAATATGTATTTCAAAATTGTTGTAATCACAAAAGGAATTGAACTTTACATTTTAAACCCTATATGTAACATCCCGTTATCCCAAGTTAAGGGTTAGAACCTTAGAATAGTGTACATGAGAATTTATTGAGAAGTTAGAAAGTGCATTTCATGCTTATGCATGATATAACATACACATGCATGTTATTATTACTCATTGCACACATTAAAATGATTGTACAAGCATTCATTAACATTTTTCAGAAATAATTGATTTACAAATGTGATTATATCGAGAATTGTGGATTATTTATATTGAAAATTATTTCAGAGAGTATAACTATTGATTAAGAATTTTTGGTGAAATTTAGGAAAATTTCGAAATTATTAGTATTTTTGGACTAGGAAAAATGCCAAGTGGCAAGACAATCGATTTATGGTAATAGAAATTAAGTGTTAAATGGTAGTTGAAATAATTGGCTAATGGTATTAGAATTTGTTGATAATATGATACTGAAAATTGGGAGACAATCGGAGTAGAATTTGGAGACAAATGGACTAATTAAATAAAAGACCAAGGAGAGACTATAGGAAAATGGCAAATGGCAAGTGACAAGTGTCACTTGCCACACCATATGCTATAACCCATGAAACTCTCCCAAAGTGAAAGACCATCTTCACTTTTATTTGTCTTTCATTGTATCCATTTATTTTTCACCTCTTGTTTATTTCTCTTCTTTTCATTCTTCATCCTCTTCATCTACAATACTCATTTTGTCACCCTCTCAATGCAAGCTTTGTTCTCACCCTTCTTGCTACTTTCATTTTGTTATCTCTTCACTATTACTAAAAGACCTAACTGTGTACCTTTGACTGTTGATGATCGTGTATCATGGAAAGCTAGGGTTCATATGATTTTGAAGAGTTTAGAGTTTTAAACAAGTAAGTATCGTATGGTTCTTGAAGATATGTAGAATGAAACATGCATCATGATAGTTAGCAGTTAAATGTTTATAAAATGAGGCTGTTTATGGCTGAAATGTGAATAAGAAACTTGGGTGTGTCCATGTCTTGCTTTTGCATATTTGATGAACAATATTTCTAACTTGTTGTTGAGATTATTTTTAAGATAGAAAGTTCATTAAGATGATGTAGAAAGAGTGCAAAAATTTAATGAAAAGATGATATGCTTATGCTTTGTTTTCATTGTTTATACAAGTGGATCTCATTGGGTGTTATAGAGATCGATTAAATAGAGTAGGAGTTAAAGAAAAGGCTTATGTAATGTGATGTCTTGAAATAGGAAGGATTAAGGATATTGTTAGAGATAAAATGAAGGTGTTAAAGGGAATGAAAAAGTGTAGACAATATGATGAATATGTGTATAGGATATGTTCTGTTTTTGGGTGTGTCCATGTCTTGCTTTTGCATATTTGGTGAACAATATTTCATAAGTTTTTGTTGAGATGATTTTTGAGATAGAAAGATCATCATAATGATGTAAAAAGAGTGCAAAAATTTAATGAAAGATGATATGCTTATGCTTTGTTTTCACTGTTTATATACATGGATCTCGTTGGGTGTTATAAAGATGAATTAAAGAGAGTAGGAGTTAAAGAAAAGGCTTGTGTAATGTGATGTCTTGAAATAGGAAGGATTAAGGTGATAGTTAGAGATGAAAAGAAGGTGTTAAAGAAAATGAAAAAGTGTAGAAAATATGATGAATATATGTATAGGATATGTTATGTTTTTTATGTTTATGATCAATCATAGATTTTGATTTGAATGAGTTGAGCTGAAATGGAAGTAGGAATGAAGAGGAAATAATGAGAACATATGTTAGAAACAATAGACTAAGAAAAAGAGATGAAGAAGTGATGAAAATTTTGTTGTTTGTAAAATCTGGATAAGATCGTCTGTCACGATTGTTCTTGAGATGAAACCTTAGGGGAGTTCCACAATTGTCCAAAAGCCCGATCGTGACAAAAAGGATTATCTGGGAGCTGAACAATCGTGACTGAGAGGAGAAATTAGGCAGTGTGCACAAGCATGATCGTGATAGAAGGGAGACTTACGGCAGTTCATCATCATGCACAAGCACGATTGTGACAGAGAAGGTTCAATAGGCAGTGCACGATCGTGCTTAGAGTGCGTGTTTTTGACTATTTTAAACATCCTTCACTCTTTTGATCATAACTTCTTCTCTGGACCACCGATTGACTTGAAATTTGAACCACGAACTCCTCATACATTGTCTTTCGTCTCCACCAAATTTCATGTCCATATGAATTCATTATGAAAGGATTGATAATTGATGATTTTGGGATGAAAATGATGAAGTGTGATGGAATTTCTTAAATGGAGTGTTTTCACTGAATAGGCATCTATATTTTAGGCATAACTTGATCTGTGCATATCCAAATGGGATGATTTTAATTTTATATTAAACTAGAGACATATGGATACAAATTTTATGCAGGAATATAATTTTAATTATGTCTATAAGAGTTTAGAAATTTTGCTTGAAGTTAAGTACTGAGTGCTGATGCACTTTGAGTACAGTCTGAAGTATTTTGAGTATAACTTACAGAATACTAAACCACATTTTGAGAACTTGGTGTCATTAGAAACTTAATAAATATAGGAACATTTATTTTAGAAGAATGTGAGGCTTAAATACTTCATTTTCCTTGTCTTAATGACCATGAAAAATTGACCTGAAAATATGTTTTGAGAACAAGCTAGAAAGATCGATTGAGCTATGAACTTAGAATTAATTTGTTTTATTAAGGTGTAAACCTAAGTTCAAATTAGAATTGTATGAGTTTTGAAGTATGAATGATCATGTGATGTGAATAAAGGAAACATACCCGGGATTGTCATTGAGCATGTATTGTATATAATCTATATATACATATGTGCAAAAGTGAATACTTATATAATTGTGCAAAGTTTTGATATATGTAAGTGTATATTGCATGTCGTAGAAGAGATTTAGAGTGTCAACATCTAGACGTTGCTGGGACTTTGAGGCAATAACTGTCTGGAGCAAACAATGAGTAACCTAGATGATCTCACTTAATAAATTGTTTGTCTCATTTAATAAATTGTTTGTTTTAAATGTTGTATTGAATTAATTTGTGAATGCAATTGTGCTGATTTCAGACAATGAATGTTCAAGGCGTTTGATGCATGGGTGAGATATTGGAAGTGCTCCTTATATGTGAATCTGATATAAACAAGTATACTCAACATAATTGTTGAATTTCGGACCAAGGTTTGACGATAAATGTGAATGAGAATGTAATAGTGAACATGACTGTGTAATATTGAGCACGTTTGATTGATTGAATATATGTGATGCATTTCGTTACATGAATGCATGAACAGATAATGGAAGTTGTGACCTGAGTAGCCACCAAAAAAGAGTTTAAAGCTCATAATGTGATTAAGATCCAAAGGCTAGCTATGTATAATGAGCCTTGTACCCCCAACGGATAAGGGACAGTTATCCATAAGCTCGATATCCACAATGGATACGGGATAGTTATAGGCATTCGGTAACAATAATGTAATAATTAGAGATGAGCCTCATGATCATTGCATATA
Organism: Erythroxylum tenue; assembly: GCA_027568955.1. Lineage (NCBI taxonomy): Eukaryota > Viridiplantae > Streptophyta > Magnoliopsida > Malpighiales > Erythroxylaceae > Erythroxylum > Erythroxylum tenue. The sequence goes on from JAOSBM010000004.1 coordinate 11,817,304, forward strand.
CATATAATATGTGTTTGAATGATTGAAATGTATTGTTGAATTGTGTTGAATAAGAATGTGAAAACTGTTAACAAAGTGTTATGTGATGGTATATGATGATAAATGAAATTATGTGAATTATGTGATTATACGTGTTGATGTGTTATATGATTTGAGTGAACCATCGAGGATGGTTAACTCACTGAGTTCACAAAAACTCAATAAAATTGCAATGTTGATATTTTCGGTTCAAGAGAGACGATATAGCTTCTGAGTCAAATTAGAAGAGAGCTAGCACTGATTTTGGATAGAAGACATGACTCAAAGGTCGGTCAGCCGAGACTGAAGGACTTAGATAAAAAGTTTTGTATAATTCCTCATGTATGTAGCGTGTTAGGTATACAAAGATATAAACTCTAATAAGTTTTGATAATGTACACACATGGATGTTTTATAAAGCTACGATGCACATATTTGGTTTTAATGAAATGAAATGAGGAAATTTTGGATTTTAAAATATTGTGATATTTATGGTTTGAATGTTGATGCCATGATTAAGTTAGAGACGTGACTGCTCTAGCATGCCATTATTATAGGTTATGTAATGGAATGTCCTCAGGATATTATGGTATATACTCTAGGGTAATGTGGTGCTGCAACTGTTAGTATCAGAGCATGGTTGGCATCCATAGGGATATATAGGAATATTAGACATGATATATAGTGAGAAATGCAGATAGTAATTAAAATTATTGTCTATTATAGGTCATCCGCCATAGGTGGTCAAGTGGGACAATTAGCTGACCTACAATCAATAGGAGCCAGTAGAGAATCTTCTATATCTCGACCTGAGAGAATGCCTTCGATAATTCCCGAGAAAAGGGAAAGGAGGTACAATAAAATGCAAAAGCAGGGGGATGTGGACTTCTGTGGAAGTACAGACCTTGTAGAGGTCAAGGGATGGGTAGAGAGAACGAAGAGGATCTTTGATCAGATGGACTGTGAGCCAGACGAGAAGTTCAACTATGCAATTTCCTTACTACAATGGCCCATCTTACTAATGGTGGAAAAATATTCTAGGCTATAGCACCAGGCCTTGTAACTTGAAGTGGGAAGACTTTCTAAAGGTCTTTAGGGAGAACTACATGCCCAAGATCTACCTAGATAGAAGACGAAGGAATTTCTAGATCTGAAGCAGGGCAGTGTATCTGTAGCTGAATATGAGATTAAGTTTAATGAACTAATGGGATATGCTACTACTTTGATTCCTACTGAGGAAGACAAGTGTAGGAGATTTGAAGATGGGTTGAACTTGGAGGTTAGGAAAAGGCTAGCAATCACCAACTTGAGCGGTTTCATTGAGTTACGAGCTGCCTTGATCATAATTGAGCAGTTATCAAGAGAGGGACAAGCAGAGTATGGGCAAAGGTCTAGAATGAAGAGACCCAGTGAATTTGAAGGTAGTTCTGGTAGAAGGTTTAGTAAGCACCATAATAGATCTTTTCGACCACCAGCTAGATCAAGACAGTCGGGTCTAGACAGAGAGGTAGTTTTATAAAATCTGGCAGTGGAAGAGGTGTAGTAGCGAGTCATTTACCAAATTGTGAGCATTGTGGGAAGAAGCACAATGGTGAGTGCTGGAAACTGACTGGAGCTTGCCTTAGAAGCGGCTCTTTTGATTATCAGATCAGAGATTGTTTCATTGTGTATGGGACACAGTCTGGAAGGAGAGGAGGAGTGGTAGCTAAGATAACTATCCAGCAGAGCCGAGCTAGTAGGTCTAGACAGAGAGGCTGTGGTAGAGGCAGGATGAGCTCTAGGAGTCTTATTGTCAGGACTGAGGCGCAGAGCAACCAACCGCAGTCTCAAGCCTAAATGTACGCAATGACCAGATAAGAGGCTCAGGATTCTCTAGATGTCATTGCAAGTGTGTTGCTTATGTTTACTTATGAAACTTTTGCATTGCTACACCCTAGATCTACGGATTCTTTTATCGTACCACATCTAAAATCTAGGTTGCATTGTGATAAAGAACTATTGGAACATGGATTAGAGGTGAGTACACCGATAGGTAGTACTACAGTAATAGGAAGTCTGCAAGAGCTGCTTAATTCGAATTGGTCAGGCAAAATTGAAGACAGACTTGATTGTACTATAGTTAAGGGAGAGATATTATCTTAGACATAGATTGGCTCACTGCTCATAGGGCTATCATAAACTGCTATACTAAGGAGGTGATATTAGAATCTTCTTATCAGCCGAAAGCAATTTTCCAAGGTATTAGTCAAGCAGTGTCAGCCAAACTGATCTCATTCGTAAGTGCATTGAGGTTGATGCAAGGGGGATGTGAGGCTTATTTGGCCCACATCATTGATACTCGAACTGAGTAGAATATTTAGAACATTCTTGTGGTTAGGGAATTCCTGGATGTATTTCCCACTGAGTTATCTAGTTTACCTTTAGATCGGGAAGCAGAGTTCACGATTGATCTGGTTCCAGGTGCTGCTCCTATATCTATCCCTCCATATAGGATGGCACCTGTGGAACTAAAGGAATTGAAGGCTCAGTTGCAGGAGTTGCTGGAAAAGGGTTTCATTAACCCTAGTGTATCACTATGGGAAGCTCAAGTCTTATTTGTGAAGAAGAAAGATGGAACTCTGAGACTGTGCATCCATTATAGGAAATTAAATCAGGTAACAGTGAAGAACAAGTAAACATTGTCTAGAATTGATGATTTTCTTGACCAATTATAGGTAGCTCGGGTGTCCACTAAGTTGGACATGAGATCTGGGTACTATTAGTTGAAGATAGCAAAGGCTGATGTACCGAAAAATTCGTTCAGGAGTAAGTATGAGCACTTTGAGTTTTTAGTAATGCCATTTGGGTTAACTAATGCCCCATCTGCATTTATGGCTTTGATGAATAAGGTGTTTCAGCCCTATCTGGATTGTTTTGTAACTGTGTTTATCGATGACATCTTAGTATAATAAAAGAGTAATCTTACAAATTATGAGGGAAAAACAGTTATATGCCAGATTTAGTAAATTTGAGTTTGGCTGATTCAAGTAGTGTTTTTGGGTCACATAGTAATGGGACAAGGCATATAAGTGGATCTGAAGAAGATGGAAGCAGTAATGAAGTGGGAGGCTCTGAAGAATGTAACAGAAATTTGGAGTTTCCTAGGATTAGCTGGATATTATCGGAGGTTTGACAAGGGGTTCTCGTCAATCTCAATCCCTTTGACTAAACTTCTGAGGAATAATGTAGTTTCTAGATGGAATGATGAATGTCAGAAGAGTTTTGAGGAGTTGAAACATCGGTTGACTTTTGCACCAATGCTAACTATTCCATCGGGGACTGGAAGATATATAGTATACAGTGATGCTTTGCATTAAGGATTGGGATGTGTGTTGATGCAATATGGTAAGGTGATAGCTTATGCATCGAGACAATTAAGGTCTAACGAGATTAATTATCTGGTACATGATTTAAAGCTTGTTACAATTGTTTTTGCTTTATAGATATGAAGACACTATATGTATGGAGAGACATTCTAGATATACACTAATGATAAAAGTTTGAGATATTTGTTGAGTCAGATGGAAATAAATATGAGAGAGAGGAGACGGATAGAGTTGTTAAAAGATTATGATTGTATGATTGAGTATCATTTGGTAAAAGCTAATATGGAAGCAAATGCTTTGAGCAGAAAGTTAAAGAGCAGTGTAGCTCAGATTCAGCTATCGAGGTTACCGAACTTAATCCAATTGAGAGCTTTAAATATAGAGTTGAATCTAGAGTAGAATGAGGCATTGATTGCTACATTAAAGTTGAGATCGATGTTGCATGACAGAATTAGAAAGGTACAGAATAAAGACTCTGATATGGTGAAGATTTGTTAGAGATTGAAAATGAATCCAAATTTTGAGTTTGAACAAAGAAATGAGACACTGTGGTTGAAGCAAAGGTTATGTGTGCCTAATGTGGATGAATTGAGAAACGAAATTCTAGAGGAAGCTCATGTGGTTACTTATGCTATGCATCCTGGTACCACCAAGACGTATAACACGCTGAAGGAACATTTCTAGTGGCTTGGGACGAAGAATCAAGTAGCGGAGTATGTTTCTAAGTGTTTAACATGCCTACAAATTAAGGTTAAGCATCAGGATCCAATTGGAAAGCTACATTCATTACCTATTTCGGCGTGAAAATGGAAACGAATTACCTTGGATTTCATTATGGGATTGCCAAAGACTTCGAGGCAAAACGATGTCATATATGGGTTGTGGTAGATCGATTGACTAAGCCGGCCCATTTCTTACTAGCGAGAGAGAATAACTCACTAGACCAACTAGTCCGGAGGTATGTAAATGAGGTGGTTAGACTGTATGGGGTTCCAGATTTACTTCGAGATTCTAGAAGAGCTTAGAGTCAACTATAGGTACAAAGTTAAACTTCAATGCTACATTTCATCCTCAAATATATGGAAAAAGTGAGAGGACAATCAAGACTATTGAGGATATGTTTAGGGCATGTGTATTAGAGTTTCAAGGAGCATGGGATTAGTACATAACTTTAATTGAGTTTGCGTACAACAACCATTATCACAGTAGTATCGGAATGGCATCGTATAAGGCGTTGTATAGCTAGAAATGTTGATCACCTTTGTATTGATATGGAGAGGGCTTGAGAATGATTGAAGGCCGAGAATTGATACAAGATACTATAGATAAGGTGAAACTGATATTAAGTCTAATTAAAGCAAATCAAGATAGACAGAAGAGCTATGTGGACCAGCTCCGAAGGGATATGGAATACAATGTAGGAGACAAAGTGTTTCAGAGAGTATCGCCTTGGCGAGGAGTGCTGAGGTTCAGTAAAAAGGGTAAGTTGAGCCCTAGGTACATTGGTCCTTATGAGATCATTAAGAGGATGGGACCATTAGCATACAATTTAGCTTTACCAAATGAGATGTCCCAGTTACACAATGTATTTCATGTGAATATACTCAGAAGATACCGATCTGATCCAGTGCATATGTTATCGACTCAAGAGATACAAGTGACTAGAAAATTGAGTTATTTTGAGGAGACCGATCAAGATAGTGGGACATCAAACAAAATAGTTGAGAAACCAAGTAATTCCACTGGTGAAAGTCCTTTGGAAGAATCACTCGAGTGAGCAAGCAACTTGGGAAATGGAGGAGCACATGAGGAGACAATATCCCCCTATTCAAACAATCTAGTAAGAATTTCAAGGACGAATTTTTCTTAAGGAGGGGAGAATTATAATATCCCGTTATCCTATGGTAAGGGTTAAAACCTTAGAATAGTGTATATGAGAGTTTATTGAGAAGTTAGAAAGTGTATTTCATGCTCATGCATAATATAGCATACACACACATGTAATTATTACTCATTGCACACATTAAAATGATTGTACATGCATTCATTGACATTTTCCAAGTATAATTGATTTGTAAATGTGATTATATCGAGAATTTTTTATTATTTGTATTAAAAATTGTTTGGATAGTATAATTATTGATTTAGAATTTTTGGTGAAATTTAGGAAATTTTTGAAATAATGATGACATAAGTTAGAAGCGATAGACTAAGCAAAATAGAAGAAGTGATGAAAAATTTGTTGTTTCGTAAAATCTAGGGAAGATTGGTTGTCACGATCGTGCTTGTAACCTTAAAGGAGTTGCACAAAGCAGATCGTAATAGAAAACATTATTTTGGAGTTGCACGATCATGACTGAGAGGAGAAATTGGGCAGTGCACTATCGTAACATAGAAGGTTCAACAAACAGTGCACAATCGTGACTGTGAGAGTGCAGTGTTTTTGATATTTTTGAATACCTTTCACTCTTGTGAGAGTGCAGGAAAGGATTGATAATGATTGATTAATGAGTTTGGGATGAAAATGATGAAGTGTGATGAAATTTCTTAAACGGATTGTTTTCACTAAATATACATTTGTATTTTAGCCATATCTTGATCTATAGAAATCTAAATGGGAGTATTTTAAGTTTATATTAAACTAGAGACATATTGCTACAAATGTGATGAAGGAATCGAATTTTAATTATGTCTTTAAGAGTTTCAATTTTTGGCTTGAAGTTAAGTACTGAGGGCAATTGCAGTTTAAATATAGTATGAAGTATTTTATGTAAAACTTGCATAATACTGAACCAAATTGTGAGTACTTGGTGTCATTAGAAACTTAAGACATATGGAAACTTTTTTTAGAAGAATTTGATGCCTAAATACTTCGTTTTCCTTGTCTTAATGACAGTGAAAAATTCACCTGAAAATCTGTTTTGAGAAAAAGATGGAATGATCGATTGAGCGATGAACTTAGAACAAATTTGTTTTATTGAGATGTAAACCTAAGTTCAAATTAGAATTATACGAGTTTTGAAGTATGAATGATCATGTGATGTGAATAAAGGAAACATACCCGAGATTATCATTGAGCATGCATTGTATATAATCCATATATACATATGTGCAAAAGTGAATACTTATATAATTATGCAAAGTTTTCATATGTGTAAGTGTATGTTTCATGTCATAGAAGAGCATTTCGAGCTTCAACATCCAGACATTGTTGGGACTTCGAGGCAATAGCTATCTAGAGCAAATGGTGAGTAACCTAGATGGTCTCACTTAATAAATTGTTTGTTTTAAATGTTTTATTGAATTAATTTGTGAATATGATTGTGTTGATTTCGGACATTAAATGTCCGAGGCATTTAATGCATGAATGAGATATTGGAAGTGCTCCTTATATGTGAATCTGAAAGAAATAAGTGTACTCAACATAACTGTTGAATGCCAAACCAAGGTCTGATGATGAATGTGAATGATAATGTGATAGTGGATATGACTGTGTAATATTGAACACTTTTGATTGACTGAATATATGTAATAAATGCATGATGTTAGACACCCTGCTCTCGTGAGTCACGAGTCCGATGTCCTAAATGACATCTGGACACATGTCCCACCACCAAGACAAACACCAAGACAGCTTACTTCTACTATTTCCGAACAGATGCTTGGGAACCTAAAGCTGGAACTTCAATTTGGCTTGTTCAGAACATTTGTGGCTCTATGTCTCCATTTTATTTAGAGGCAAGAGCCGACTCATTTGGAGATCATATAATAAAGTTATGGTTGAAAGAATTGAACATGGTTTTGACCTCAATCATATTGCACCTGCCTTGGGGAAATTAGCATAACTATCATTAGGGATATTTGGTTAAGATCAACTTAGGTTGATTTCAAAGAGGATTTTGAAATCTACAACTTTGAAGAAGACCTTGACGTCAGATTTTATCAACTGGAGGGTCAAAATGGACTAGAAGGTAGGTATAGACGAAACCAAATGAAAAAGCAAACTAATGGAAAAAGACAGATGAATGGGAAAAATTGCTATAACTTTCTCTACGGATATCGAATTTGTATGTTCTTCATATGGTTCGAAAGAGGACTTCAAGATCTACAACTTTTCATGAGGACCTCAAAGACAGATTCTATCATTTGAAGGGTCAAAAATGGACCAGAAGATAGAAGATAGCAAAAGACAGACGACACGTCATCACAAAAGACACGTCATCATAGACGACACGCACAGATGACACGTCATCATTATAGAAGACACATCATGACAGAAGAAGCAAAACATAGACGACACGTCATCACAGAAGAAACAAAACACAGGCGACACGTTATCACATAAGGCACTTCATCACAAAAGAAACAAAACACAAACGACACGTCATCACAGACGAATTAAAACACAGATGACATGTCATCACAGAAGAAGCAAAACATAGAAGAAGCAAAACGCAGAAGATACATCTTCCTTTATAAGGACCATAACTTTCAGCTCATATGTCTAAAATTTTCATATTATATACCGTTGGAAAGATAAAAGAAAGGCCTACAACTTTTTCGAAGACTCATTTGCCTAAATCAGCCTAGATTAATCCATATTTTCCCCCAAAGTCAGAACACGAATTTTTCCCTTATGAAAATTTAAAAGAAGCAGCACACAAACTTGAAAGAGTCATGGGAAAAAAAATGCAAACATATACCATTTACAGCGAAAGAAAAAAGTTTTACAAAGCTTTAGTGGACATTTCAAGCCTCAAATACATTAATACGTCAAAATCCCAAAATACAAAAGATACATGAACCATGATTTGCTCAAAATACAACTAAAGCTTTTCTTTACAAAACTTGCTTTAAATACATAATAACCAAAACTAGGAGTGTTGCCTTGGCCCCTGACCTACTCGATATCCTACTCATCACCTGAACGTGTGGGAGGAGATTTGGGGGGGTGAGCTTAGAGCCCGTGGGTTTCACTTTTATAGTTAAGAAATAAGCCAATAAAAGTTTTCTGTTAAGAAATGACAACATGCTTTAATTGGAGAAACGGTAGATTTCAAAACTTTTAAGAAATCATTTTGCAGCGGAAGCAACATATCCAAATCATCCTGACAATCCATACATGATATGGTATAAGGATAATAACATCATGAACAAGATGAAGAGAATTACTGACTCCTTTGCTACAACTTTAAATCCTCGCTGCGCTATCCTCTCATTCTTCTTGTATCCAAATCCTTTACTTTTGAATCTTTTCCTTTAGCAATCTATCTTCTTCCTTGTTGTTGTATCCTC
>JAOSBM010000004.1:11834784-11845516 GCA_027568955.1 Erythroxylum tenue
AAATAACCGTAGCTAAAATTCTCCGACGGAACTTAACTTGCAATTCCGTCGTTATGTAAATACCGACAACCAATGTCTGTTGTAAATTCCGCCGTTTTCTTGCGACGAAATATTTCGGTCGGTAGTTTTACATACGGGCAGATCACCGACCGAAATTTCCAGGCACCATATTCCGTCGGTACATTATTCTACCGACGGAAATCGGTAGTTTACCGACGGGAATTTCCGTCGGTGAATTGCTTATTTCTTGTAGTGAGGTCTAATATTAGGATGTATTTATTCTTACAAAAGAGTATATTTGTTGGAATCAATTTTACATTATGTAGTTGCATTGTCTATAATTAAAATGGGGTATATGGCAGTTGAGGCTACTAAAGAAGCAGTATAGCTTATAGGGCTAGTAAAAGAGGTGGACATATAAATGTTAGGTTATATTAGGTCAAGTAATAGATTGCATTTGGAGGATCTTATTGGAGAAGGTTCACATTTTAAAGAATGTAATTAACATGTTGACAAAGTTGGTTACTATAGAGAAGTTCAAGCATTGATTAGACTTTATTAATGTATAAAGATGCTAAACATGGATAATCCTAAACTATGAAGAGTATATTCACCAAGATGAAGATTGTTTTGTATGACTCGTGTATATGGGCATATAATTTTGAAGTTCTAGAATGAAACTAATATTTCTTGGAGGTCTGTTAGTAAACACGACTTAAGACACAAATGTGACCTAATGCGTATTCCTTCAAGTAATCAGAGGTGAAGGCATGGGTTAAAGACACATACGTATTAATTTGATAGAGGTGTTTATGAAAGAATACATGATCTGGGATACAACTATGTCACATATCGTTTCTTGTGCACGAAGAAGGCATTAAGATCTATAGTTAGGAAACAATCATGTGTCAGGTCATGTTTTAGCGTGAAAAAAGAAGGAGGATTTATTGTTTGAAGACACAAGCATGCTAGAGACTCTCATGTTCTAAAGAAAGATAATGAAATATGCAATTTAGGACATGATATCAGCCTTGTCTTAACCCATTTTTAGTTAATTTTAAACTTTGAAAAAAATTCTAAAGTCCACTATAATTCATAGTTTAAAATAAGTTAAGCTTGATAAAGGGACTATTTAAATAAAATCTTATCAATTGGAGTTCACATATAAACACATTGTTGAAAACTTAATTTATTAATATAGTCGTGTCATAACTATGCAATAATAATTATTCAGTCGAAAACATAAGCACATCTAATTAACTAAAAATCATTAAAAGCTTCTTATATTCTTATCTTCTTTTTTTATATTCTCTATTCTTGTTATTTGTTAACATTAAGAGACAATTTCCAAACCTCAAATTTCCTTATTGTAATCCAGATTAACAGTCCGAATATTTTGGATAGGTGAAGCCACAATTGTAGTTTGAAAGGGAGATAAAACTTTCTTGTTACAAACATAGTAATTGGCAATACAGATTCAGATTATGACATTTTGTTTTCTGCTTTCTTAATTTGCTTTGCCTTTGGAAGCATCAATCTGACGGCACCTTATATCCTCCAAGCATGTCAGAGGCGAGAATTACACTGATCAAAGTTGTCTGCTTAGGATCCTACGTTGACGAATAAAAAGACATCTGCTACACAAATCATCTTTATAATTATGTTCAAATAATTATGGTATTATTACTTTAGTCTCACAAACATTTTGCTTTCCAACAAATTAGCATCGTCCAGACACCTGACAGCGTGGTTTCAAAAACCACTTCGCTTCCTATATATACAAGTGAGCAGCAGATCTCTTGCATTACCTGTCCACAGTCTTGATTTGTAGTTCGAGTGGGTCGAGCTAAACAACCTGTCCAAAGATGTCTCTGCCATCGAACCTAGCACTCGATGCTGCAACTCCGGATTGGCTAAACAAAGGTGACAATGCGTGGCAGCTCACAGCAGCCACTCTAGTGGGGCTACAGAGCGTGCCAGGGCTTGTGATACTGTACGGTAGCATTGTGAAGAAGAAATGGGCGGTGAACTCGGCGTTCATGGCCTTATACGCCTTTGCAGCAGTAATAGTGTGCTGGGTTGGGTGGGGTTATCAAATGTCGTTTGGGAACGCATTGGTGCCATTCCTGGGCAAACCTAATGTAGCCTTGGACGAGAGGTTTCTTCTTTCAAGAGCCTTTTTAGGGTATTTCCCCAATGCGACCATGATTTACTTTCAGGGGATGTTCGCTGCCATTGCGTTGATTCTGGTCGCTGGGGGGTTGCTTGGGAGAATGAATTTTCATGCATGGATGTTGTTTGTGCCACTTTGGCTTACCTTCTCCTACACAATCGTTGCTTTCAGTATTTGGTGTCCACAAGGATGGTTGTCTAAGCAAGGGATTATAGATTACTCTGGTGGCTATGTCATTCACCTCTCTGCTGGTGTCGCTGGTTTCACCGCGGCTTATTGGGTGACTAAAACTAACAAACTAATAAGCCTAATACTTAACCAACTATTATTATGGTTGTTTATTGATAATTTAGATTTTTTGTCCAATTTTATGGTGTCTTATTATATTTAATAAATCTCAGTCATTTATTTATGTAGATCTCATGTTAATTTATGTGGAACTTACACAAAACTCGCATAAATTAGTAACTGAGATTTACTGAACACAATAAGACGTCATAAAATTGAACAAATAATGTTGTTCATTTTATTCGATAGCTGAAGCTAATGGCGATATGATTGGCACAGGTGGGACCAAGGGCAAGTAAGGACAGAGAACGGTTCCCACCAAACAACATACTTCTGATGTTGGCAGGTGCGGGTCTACTATGGATGGGGTGGACCGGATTCAACGGTGGAGATCCATACTCAGTCAGTATTGATGCATCTCTTGCGGTGCTTAATACCCATGTTTGCACTGCTACAAGCTTGCTTGTGTGGCTTCTCCTTGACATCATTTTCTACGGAAAGCCTTCCGTCATTGGAGCTACACAAGGCATGATCACTGGTCTTGTTTGTATTACCCCGGCTGCAGGTAAGTAACCGACCATCTTGTCTCAGTTATTTGATATTCTTCAATTTCGTTTCATATTAAGCGTGAAACACAGGAGTTGTCCAAGGATGGGCAGCAATTTGGATGGGAATAGTATCTGGTAGCATCCCATGGTACACAATGATGATCCTCCACAAGAAAATATGGCTGCTTAAGCAGGTTGATGACACCATGGCAGTTTTCCATACTCATGCTGTTGCAGGAACTTTGGGAGGCCTTCTCACCGGCTTCTTCGCAGAGCCTAAGCTTAGCCGACTCTTCTACTTAGTACCTGAATGGCAGCACTACATTGGACTCGCCTATGGCCTAGAAATGGGCAGAGCTGCCGATGGGTTCAAGCAAATGGGCATCCAGTTGCTAGGATTCGTCTTTGTAGTCGCAGTTAACATTATCTCCACATCAATCATATGCAACTTGATCAAGCTTGTAGTCCCACTGAGACTGCCCGACGATGAACTCCAAACTGGGGACGATGCCATTCATGGTGAAGAAGCCTATGCTTTGTGGGGAGATGGGGAAAAGCTCGAGTCCAAGCTCAACTCTTTCTACGGCGCTGAAGAGTTTCCTGAGCCTGCAAGAAAAGATGCTAGTGCAGGTCACGTTGAGATGATTTAATTTGATTATTGACATGAGAATTTTACAGGTAAAGATGATGCCAGGCTTGAATATCTATGCCTGTCCGTGAATTGTTTTTATGCTATTTGCATTGCTGGACTCTGGAATAACTTGATTTTTACCGGTCATGTCCAATCACTGATTGGCTGATTGAAGCATATGTAGTCGAATTTAATTTCTAAGATGCACAATTACCTGCTGATCTTCTTGTGCCAGTAGCAAATCACATCCAGCTCTGACGAATTGCTTAGCACCAAACTTACGCACTAGTTTCCAATCCATTCAATATACCAAGCCACATGCCACATTGTAATATGCTACGGAATTTGACATATAGCCAAAACTGCACTAAAGGAATTGATCACCCTTACCTTAAATAACCAATTCCTCCCATCTTTTATCAAGTCACAAGGTCATGAAGAGTCCTTTATCATTAGAACCATGAACTTGTTTCAAGGAGTAGGTTGGGAATTCCATCTCCATCTTATCCAGTTAGGGCTTCTCTTTAGGTAAAATGGCGTATGAGAATCCAAATTCCAAGTTCCAGGCCTGCCGTACTTGAGAGGTTCAGGGTACTGGCTGCTGTGTGAAATAGATTCTTTGCTGTTTTTGTTCAGAAAACAAAATTAATCTGAGGCTATATCAGAACCCAGAAATGACTTGGTGACATGGGGAAAGAGTGAACAGAAAAAAGACAGCAGTGGAATATCCAGCTGCCCAGTGGGGAGGATAGAAAAGGCATCTTTGCCTGTGGTGGTGGCTAGTGCCAGACAATTCAATAAAATCAATTAAAACATTAATTTGTATGAAATAAATTATCAAATTTCATTTGTGATGTTTAGCAAGAAGGTGTTTCGGACTGATAAATCTAAGTTATGGTGAAGATACAGATAAAGATTAGAACTTGGCTAAAGTCCCATGTCCTTGAATCTGGTCCAGCTCTTAAATGCCGAAATCTTTGAAATTTCAAAGACCGACATGCATAAACATCGTTGTTAACAAGAACAATGCCAAGACATTACTATCTATTATTAGTTCCTAATGGACCCAAGGAGGCTAAGGTGGTGGGTGATGGAGGTTCCAATCAGAAAACGTCATCCAATTGCATAACTTATCGACAACCCACATTTTTTTATGAATAATCGAAAGGCATGTTAAGTAGAGTGGTGGCGTTGTGTAGAAAACAACCCGCATTTGGACGACAAATTCCAAAAGTTACTGGGAGACAAACTATTATTATGAAAAGCTAATTTCTTTCACTCGTTCACAGGGAACAGTAGAACTGACGCCTTTTCTCTATTTATATTCCTTTTGGTGAACAAAAAGGGGACGAGCTTTTCAAAAGAGGGAAGCCAACGTGTAGGAGAAGGATAACAAATAGCATTTTCCTTGTTGAAGAGCAAGTTCAGAGCCTTCTAACCAACTTCTTTGTTAACAACCTCATAGATCTTCCTAGCTTTTCTATTGTTGAAGAAGGGAAGGGCCGCGGTCGGTGTCGGTGTCGTTTTTAGGAATGACTGCAAAGAGGGGGCTTTAGTTGTTGTAGTTGTGGGCGGAATGGAATCCGAAACGTCGTCTTCGGTGGACGAGCAGAGCGTTGTTGGTGGGAACGGTGCTTGTGGAGGGGCTGACAAGAGAGGGAGGCATCGGATTCTTGCTGAGTTGAAGCGCGTGGAGCAAGAAATCGAGTTCTTGGAGGTGCGTTTACTCTTCAACACTTTTTTTTTCCCTACTTTTTAGTTTGTTCTCTGGTATGTGGGTTGGTTAAAGCTGGATCCCCAGGCAATTCTTGTGCATTTTATTTTTCAAGTTTCCAAGCAAGAACTTTAGTTTTTAAAACGAACTGAATCACTCTAGGTGATGAGTAAAAGAGAAAGGAAAGTGGGACACTTTTGGATTCTAATCAGTATGTTTCCTCATTCATTATAGATGATCGATCTAAGATTGTGTGACTTGGTTTCTTCGGGAAGAGAGAAGTAACGGATCAGTTGTGTTCCTGGCCTAGCTAGTTGGTTGTGAGAAGACCACGAATTTGGTTTCTTTTCGGTAAAAATAAAAACTGAAGAATGCAAGTATTGTCTTGCTTCTAATCTTTGTGTCTTTTCACATGATTCAGATATCAATTTGGTTCGTGTCGAATTACCCTATCTTCTAGTATTAAAAAGAACTGTGACAGTAAGATGTTTGTCACATTGGTCGAACGTACCTAGTATATTCAAGTAATTTTGCGCAGATGCTGCAGTTGCTTTCTTGAGGATTACATGACTTGTTCACCCTTTCCACTTTGATGAATTCCTTGTATATCTCATATTCTGCCTCACAGTACAGATGTCGGTTGCATGATATTACTTGAAGAGATTCTTTTGCATATTCTAGGAGCAGGCTTCTTTTGTAGTATTAAATACTCTGAATTCATGTCATTTAAGTGGTGGTGGCAAATGGTTCATGGGGATTCCCTAAATACCTCCACGTATTAGAGGAGGAGGAATACTTAGATGCTTGGTTCGATTTCGTAAGGAGGTAAGCGATCCTGGTAATCATTTTGAGTGTGATTTATTCGGAATAATAGGTGATTAGTGTGTATATTTTTGTAAGATCACTGCTTCTAACCAGTATCTTAATCTCGTATTTCCTTTTAAGGTTTGACAGCCATCATTGTAGTGTTCATCAAGTCTTGGTCATTTAAATGCTGATAGATGTCCTGGATTTAAGTCATTCTTTTGTCTTCTGAATTTCATTCAGGAAGAGTTGGAGGAGCTCGAGAAAACAGATAACTTATCAACCTTGTGTGAAAAGTAAGTGTGAATGAACTGATATTGTGGTAAGAACTTAATGGAGACTAAAAGGTCATTTATTGGTGTTCTTCAGGCTATTACATGATGTTGGTACAATACCTGATCCACTCCTATCCACGTAAGTTGTACAACACGCACACATACTTCTTGCTCTTGTTTCCATATAATTTTTATCTATGATAATCAGTAGCTAGCTCGATATCTGCCTCACACAGAACAAATGGCCCAGTAAACCCATTATGGGATCGATGGTTTGAAGGACCCCAGCAAGCTCGAGGTTGCCAATGTTTTATACTCTGATTTGAAGCAATCTAACATTCGTTTCATTGGTAGAACTGACGAATGTTACCACGCATTCGTATCTTAGTAAAAGATCAGTGACGTTAAAATTTCCTGCTTTGGATACCCTTTTAAGTCTACCGTTTGCTCAAGTGAAACAAGGCAGAGAAATCCGCAGCAGACGAAAAGAAGTTAGTCAACTTCTTAAATCATTTGTTCTCAGATTTGTTAATTGTTGGTAATGGAGCATTTATAAGGATGTGCCCTGCCCCTGCCGCTCTTCTTTTTCATTTTGTTGATGACACCCACCCAAGCATGCTTCACAGAATGAAAAGAAAAGCTCTTCATGTAGTAGAATGAACTGTTTGATGAAAAGTAACCTAGTTCTCCGCAGTTCCATGTGGATGTGGTCAATATTTATAGAATTCAGGCGTACGGTACGCCTTTTGGCCAGAACAAGACGTCCAATAAATTACTGGGAAGAAGAAAACACTTAACAAAACTGAGACAAGCCAACAACAACCACCAGCGATTGACAAACTGTTACAAACCTTAAACTGATTATAATTCGCCCCAAATCAAAGTTATTCCTGGGATGTAGAATTTGATTGGATGTACTTACTAACCTTAAACTCATCTCAGTCCATGAGACAAAGTATCCAACTTTAGAACTTGCAAGTGACTTGCACTCAAACAGCTAAAAGATAATTACATTCCAACTTGTACATGATGTTGAACGATCCTACCCGGCCCAACAAAACAACACTATTCTTTTAACTGATTTACATGACTATACAGAAAGAAGAGTAAAACCATGTTAAAATGTGAAGCACAGTGGTCCTATAAAGTAGACTACAGAACTTGGGAAGACAAAAGATGCCTCAGCTGATTTAGATGCTCCTCATCTGAAATGTGTAGGGATAAGCGAAGATTTGTCAAAAGTGACTCTTGCTCCCAAGTTAAAGGACCTGATGCATAGAGAGCCCGGATAGTTGATCTATAAGCATGAAATTCTAGTTCATGGATGTGGGCTTCTAGATTTTGTTCAGAAAAAGGAGTTACACGATTGTTGATAGACAAGGAAGGGAACGATGATTCAGCATCCGAGTTACCAGTAACATTGTCCGATGACTTGCAACAATTATAGCTGGGAGGGTTAGCAAGGCCATTAGAACTACAACTACCAACAGAGCATTGGTTGCTACCTTCGCTGGAAATAGCCCTCGAAGAAGCATAAAACCTTTGATAACTTCCTTTTACCTTATCAGCTTTTATGACAAAAGACTGCTCTTCCAATTTGTTAGTCACTGGTACAACTGGAAAAAAACCAAAGTTATCTACCTTCTGGTTTCTTAACCCACCTCCCTTACTCAGGCATAAATCTATGCGGGTTGCTTGTAAAGCATCCTTCCAAACCGAATTACTGGAGCGTCTCTTGATAAATCCATCATTTTTCTGCAATTACAGAAATTACATATTAGAAACAATTGCTCAACCATCATCATCATCTCTGAGCTCGTAAAAATAGTGAACAACTGATGATATCAAGTTCTCACATCCATGGTATGGAGATTACTTTGTAACAACATAAATTGTTATGAGCTATCTTTCTGGGCACTCAAATTGTCAACGGCATGACGAAGAGGAAAAGTAACATCCAAACTCGTAGCATTTAGGAATACAAATCAAAGGAAAGATAATCCTATAAGAGCTTTCAACAAGTAGAAAAGAAGAAAGGATCAAGCGCAAGTAAAAGATCACCATACCTTCCCTATGACAAGCCACTTGTTCTCATGCCAAGCTTGCCTTATCCTTAGATTTGATTCATGAAATTCCTTAACTTGAACTGAGCCTGGGCTAAGCAATCTTACGCAGAAAATTTCCTTGTTCCACACCTTAGTGATTTTCCCTGCCCTCCAACACTGAGAATCAAACACCTCAACTACATCACCAACAATCCATTTCTTTCTCTTTCTACAAGGAGGCTGAGGCCTAACATCCTGCTTTTGCACCTTCTCTACAAATCGCCCTTGGTCACGGTCTGCAGATATGCCATATCTCACAACATAATAATTCTTATCCACTTCAATTATACTGCCAAGAAACCAGGAGCTACAAGGGTCATGCTCTCTTCTTAAAACCTCCACCACATCGCCCTTTCTTAACTTCATCATTCAATACTCTCATCAAATGAAACCTGAGAACGAAGTCATCAGAAGACAAAAAAGGGATAATAAGATTCAAAAGTACATTTCGTGTTATGCCAACGTAAGAACAGAAAAGAAAGTCCGCCAGGGAATTCACAGTTTACTCTTCCTTGTTCAGATTGGAGAAATAAGAAACTCATATCATTTAAGGCCGAAACCGCATATAATCTTACATGTGGTTCACAGATCAAGAATCCTAATATCATCAGCACCTGAAGTTTAATAAGTATAGAAACTTTCAAACTTTGGTAGAGATTTAGAGCACGTAATGACTGAAGATCAACAGAATCATGACTATTAAATTCGCTAAATCAAGGCACCTCTCACCAAAGAGTTTTGAACAACATAGGATTGCCCATCAGACCATTGCTGGATTTGCAAAGCAAAGGCAACCTATTGAAAGTAACTGACATCATTCTACATCGATCCAGTTCTTTAGACTAACGCTATCAAACCACATACCGGACAAAAAAACAGAATCCAAGATATATCAACATTCACTTTTCCACCCAGTTTTCACAAGTCTTCAAAAAGCATCCAGTAATTGAACCAAATCTTTTTCAAAAAAAAAAACTCAGATAATCAGAAAGAAAATAAAACGGAGGAAAGAGACGCCTACCCAGAATTTAAAAACCTTGAAAGAATGAATTATTAATAACGGTGGACTATAATATCAACCACAATAGGAAGACCCAAGTAGAACAGAATACGAAATACAAAGAAAAAGAACAAGGAAGATAAATGTGAGAGATAAAAGATAATTAACAGGAAGAAAGAAAAAAAATATTTTTTAAAAATAAGAAAGAAAAATAATTGGTCTGACCTAAGAGTGACAATTGCTATAGAAAAGGACGCAGCTTTCTTGTGCTCATAACCACATTTTCACGCATAATGTCTAGACTTGCCTTCTCTTTCAATACTTTTGTTGTGGATTAACTCTTCTGATAGTAACTTACTTGACCCGCCAAACTCTTCGACTCTATCAAATATATTCTTTTTAACCACAGGGAAGCAAGCAAGAGGTATTATTACGCATTTGTGAACCTTTAGCAAATTAATTCGGCAGTCAACTTATGGAGAAGAGAGTTATGTGTTGGGTTCACCATTACCATGCAATAGAAACTGATTGATTATGGAAAAGTTTCAGAGAAAAGGAAAATGTCCTCCAATTTCGAAAGTTTAGCACTAGGTTACGATTTCTTACCTGTTTGGCTGGCTAAATTATAATATTTTGTTGGAAATGATCGACTATGAGCAAAAGGTGACACTTATCAGGAAAACCTTTCCACCAGTTTTCTGGTTTTGCTTGGCTTGCATGTCCAATTCGTCAGCATCTGAACCTTTATGTTCTGGAAAGCATCAAGAACGGGAGATCTTTTGTAATGTTTAGTAGTCCTAGTAATTTAAATAATATACATTTGATATATGTTAAGCATGATATGTTGAAACATAGTTTGAAATGCAGGGAATGGAATGAAGAAGTATAAATAAAAAGACATGTTTTTTCGAATCAAATGTCATGAATGGTCACATGTTTTCAAGAGGTACCATGAACAAACATATCCATTATAAATAAATGGTCACATATTTTCCCAAAAGGTGCAATGAATAATCATGTACATTATGAATAGGTGTCATAAACAATCATGTGCTTTATGAATGGGTGTCTTTAAGTCTATATAAGGCTACATCCAATTCATGGTTAATACACCACAAAATCTTTTCTTCTTCATCTTTCTCATATTCATTCTTAATTGAAGTTCATCTTTGGTTCTCTATTGATTTTGCTGTC
>JAOSBM010000004.1:11853935-11874099 GCA_027568955.1 Erythroxylum tenue
AATAAAATCACATTTAATGTCAATTATACCCGAAAGTTGTCAATGAATGCATGTACCACTTTTTATGCGAAAACATTTCGTATTTATGTACATATATGCTAACATGATGCATGAACAAGAAAATGCATTGTCTTAATTTCTCTTTAAGCTCACATGTACTAAAATTTCAGGTCTTAACCCTTAATATGGGGACGGTGATGTTACAATTGGAATTACCTATGAATGCAAAAGTTTATGATGTAATCAGAAATAATGAGTGGAGCTGGCAAGAGGCCACAATGCACCCTCGAGCCTCTACCATACCAACCAGATTCCCGACTTGACAGATTGGAATGACTGGCCAACTCCTCAAAAGCTTACACAAATGCTTCAGCCTACACTACTATGAGACCTCCCAATCCGTGTCTTCCTTGATATCAATTAGTATGGCATAAAATAACTAGCCCAAGGTTCTCCTTCATCCTGTGGCTAGTCTTTCTTGATAAGTTGCAAATAAAGGATAAACTCCTCTACTCTTTTGTCCCAAATCATTGCTCTTTATGTTTCTTGGATAATGAGACTATTGACCATCTATTTTTTAAGTGCTCATACGTAAAAACAGTGTGGATACATTGTTTAAACCACTTTTAGATTCACTTGCCTAACCTGATAAACTTTCAATTCATTCTAAATTGGTTCAACCAGCCTCCAAACTACAGAAATATTGATCTCAACCTTTTCATCATTCTCCTTTCTATTATTGTGTTTAAACGTTGGCCTTAAAGAAACCACCAAACCTTCAAAGATAAAATCTTGGAAGTTGTGAGCATTAACACTAGAGTGGTCTTCCAAGTTATGGAACATCTTAGCTGAAACACCGAGAGAAGGTAATTGTTAGTGTGTTTTCTTTTCCCTAATAAATTAAAACCCATGATGTCTTAAGTGAAAGGTTAGGATGAGTTATGCAATATGCTAGTGGCAGGGGGAACGGTTTACTCCTTCGTGTAGAGCAATGGAGATCATATCCGTCTAGCAGAATAGGAGAGTGCAGTGAAGAAGCTTCAACCTATGAAGTTTCTTCATGATTTGAATGATGAACTGCTCTACTAGTTTAGTCTGAATATGTCTGTGGATCTGGTGAAGGGTGTACCCTTCTAGGCATCTCCAAGTAATCTTGGATGGAAGAGATAAATAGGTGAATGTTGTGATCTGCTTCTTGTATAGATAAAATTCTCATTTTTACTTCTCTTGGAAGCAGTAGCTGTTGTATAGTATTTCTCAGGTTTGCTTAGGTTAGGTTATAGCCTTGTGGTTTTTGGAATTAGATTAGCACCTTGGGCTATCTCTAGTCTGTACATAACCTTCTTTTTCTTGATTTATTATTTTTTTTATTTATCAAAAAAAATTCTAAAGCTTATAGGCTACTAGAAGTTGACTCTAATGTGATTTTAGAATCAAGGGATGTTGAGTTTTTTGAGGATTTGTTTCTTAAAGACTCAATGGCAAAGAAGGATCCATCAAATGGACCTACCCCTTCTCCAAGTGTTGAACTCTCAAGTACGTTAAAAAGACCAAGTATAGACCCTCCAAATGAACCTAGGAGGAGTCAACGTCAAAAGAAGGAAAATATTTGTCTTCAAGTTTTATTTCTTCATAAGCTATTGTTTTCTTAGTTGAAGGCAATAGGGATACTCTACTAAATAAAACTCCAGTTTTATTAAGTGTAGAGGAAGATCCTAAAACCTTTAGTGAGGCAAATCAAAGGATATGGCATTTTGGAGCGAAGCGGTAAATGATGAAATGGACTCAATATTGTCTAGCAATACTTGGGTTCTAGTTTATTTACCTCACGGGTCCAAACCAGTAACATCCCATTATCTCATATTAAGGGTTAGAACCCTAGAATAATGTACATGAGAGATTATTGAGAAGTTAGAAAGTGCATTTTATACTCATACATAATATAACATACACACACATGTGAATATTAATTATTGCACACCTTAAAATGATTATAGATGCATTCATTGACATTTACCGAGTATAATTGATTTATAAATCTGATTATATTAAGAATTACGGATTTTATGTATTGAAAATTTATTTGGAGAGTATAATTATTGATTTAGAATTTTTGGTGGAGTTTGGAATATCTTCTGAAATTATGAGTATTTTTTTGGACTAGAAAAAAAATGTCATGTAGCTAGACGATTGATTTATGGTAATAGAAATAATTGTCAAATGGCAGTTGAAATAATTGGCAAATGGTGTTAGGATTTGTTGAGAATATGATATTGAAAATTGAGTGACAATTGGAGTAAAAATTGGAGACAAATAGACTAGTTATTAAAGGGAACCATAAGGTGGGGACTTATCACTTGCCATGCCACACCCTCACCCACGATTCTTTTGAAAGACCATTCTAATTATTTTGTTCTTGTTTTCTTCTTCTCTTCGTGATCTTCTTCAAGCTTCTTCGCTTCCACGACACTTACCCACCTCCATCAACATTATACCTTGTCCTCATTTTTTTCACTTGCTACTCTCATTTTTTATTGTCTTCTTCATTTGTCAAAAACAAAAACCTAATCTACCCACCTCCATGTTGATGATCGTGTGAGCCATGGAAAGCTAGGATTCATGTGATTTTGAAAAGTTTGGAGTTTTACCAAGTAAGTATCATATTGTCTTCATGATTTGTTGAATGAAACATGTATAATGATAGTTAGGGATTAAATGATCATAAAATGGTGTTTTATATGTGTTGGAATGTGGGTAAAGAAATGAACACATTGGTGTCTTGTTTTTTGTGTTTATAATGATTAATATTTCATAAGTTATTGTAGAGATGAGTTTGAAATAGAAAGATCATTGAAATTGGTATAGGAAAAAGGTGCAGAAAAATTTGATAGGTAGATGGATGTTTCATGTTTTGTTTTTAGTGTTATGATTAAACAGAGAATATGATTTGTTTGCGATTGAAATTGAGCTGAAATGGAAGTAGGAATAAAGAGTAAATAGTGAGGACATAAGCTAGAAATGATAGACTAAGCAAAAGAGATGAATTAGGAAGAAAATGATGATGAAGTATACTGGAATATGCTAGATGGAGTATTTCCAAGGAACATGCATCTGTATTTTAGCTATTTTTTGATCTGTAAATATCCAAATGGGATGATTTTAAGTTTAGATTAAACAAGAGACAAATGGATATATTTTTCATGAAGGAATCGAATTTGAATTATGTCTTTAAGGGTTTCAAAATTTGTCTTGAAGTTGAGTACAGTGTGTTGTCGCATTTTGGGAACAGTCCGAAGTATTTTAGGTATATCTTACAGAATACTGAACCAAAATGCATGAAATTGGTTTCATTATAAACTTAACGCATATGAAAACATTGTTTTAGAAGAATGTATTCCCTAAATACTTCTTTTTTCTTGTCAAAATGGACATGTAAAATTGACACGAAAATCTGTTTTGAGAAAAGCCATCAAGTAGTGCATGATCGTGCACAAGCATGATCTTAACAGAGAGGAAACCTCAAGGGAGTTGCACAATTGTGCACAAGCACGATCGTGACAGAGAGGAGATATCAAGTAGTGCAAGATCATGCACAAGCACGTTCGTGACAAAGAGGAAACATCAAGTAGTGCACGATCGTACACATGACAGAGAGGAATCAACAGGAAGTGCACGATCATGCACATAGTGAAGGTGCAATGCTTTTTGACAGTTTTAAATATCCTTCACTCTTTTGACTATAACTTCTTCTCTGGACCTCTGATTGACTTAAAATTTGAACCACAAACTCCTCACACATTGTCCTTCCTCTCCACCAAATTTCATTATCATCTAAATTCACAAGGAAAGGATTAGTAAAGGGTTGATTAAGGAACTTAGGAAATCAAGTTTCTCAAGAAATGATGTATGAATGATCATAAGATGTGAATTAAGGAAATATACCCGGGACTTTCATTTGAGCATACATTATACATGTCATATATACATATGTATATGATTGATTATTCATGAAAATGTGCAAATTTGTAATGTGTACATATGTATGTATTGCATGATATAGAAGAGCAATTAGAGCGACAACATCTAGATGTTGCCGGGACTTGGAGACAATAGCTATCTGGAGCAAATTGTGAGTAAACCTAGATGGTCTCACTTCATAAATTATTTGTTTTAAATTTTGTATTGAATTATTATGTGAATGTGATTGTGTTGATTCCAGATATTGACTGTTCGAGGCGTTTGATGCATGAATAACATATTAGAAGTGCTTATTGAATATGAATTTGACAAAATAAGTGATTCTCAATGTATATGTTGAATGCCAGACCAAGGTCCGATGACAAATATGAATGGATTGTGATCATGAATATGAATTTGTAACATTGAGCACATTTGATTGACTGAATATATGTGATGCATTTCATTACATGAATGCGTGAACAGATAAAGGTTATTGTGACTGCAATAGCCACCGAAAAAGAGCTTAAAACTCAGAAAGTGATTAAGAGCCAAAGGCTCATCATGTATAATAAGCCCTATATCTCCAACGGATAAGGGACAGTTATTAATAAGACCGGTATCCACAATAGATACGGCACAGTTACAGGCACTCGATTATATCAATAACAACTGGAAGTAAGTCTCATGAGCATTGCATATACATTTAATATGTTTGTTTTGAATGATTGAAATGTATTGTTGAATTGAGTTGAAAGAGAAATGTAAATATTGTGAACAAAAGGGTTTTGTGATGCTACATGATGATAAATGAAATTATGTGAATTATGTGATTGTATAAGTTGATGTGTTATATAATTTGAGTGAACCATCGAGGATGGTTAACTCATTAAGTTCGCAAAACTGACCAAAATTGCAATGTTGACTTTTCAGGTGTGAGAGAGCAGACTTAACGTCTAAAACAATTTAGAAGAGATATAGTACTGCTTTTTGTTTGAAGAAATGGTTCAAAGGTCTATCAGCTGAGACTGAAGGATTTAGATTGAATTTTGTATAGTTCCTCATTTATGTAGCATATAGTATATTTTTATAATAGAGTTTTAGACTCTGATAACTCTTCGATATTGTGTATAAGGATGAAGTATGCAATGCTACAATGTATATTTGGATAATGAAATGAAAATAAGGAATTGGGTTTTTAAATATTGTGATAATTACGTTTTAAATGATGATGCCATGATTAAGTTAATAATGTGACCGCTCTAGCATGCCACCCTTGTGGGGTACGTACTCGGACATCCTTCAGAATGTCGGGAATGTGTCCTGTGAGAGCGGGATGCTATAATTCTTGGTATCATAGCATGGTTTGGCATTAATAGAGACAGATATAAGCATATAGACATGATATATAGTGAGAAACTTGAATAGTAATCGTTATTATTATCTATTATAGGTCATCCGCCGTAGGTGATCAAGTAGGACAATCAGCTGACCTAGAATCAGTAGGAGCTAGTAGAGAGTCTTTTGTATCTAGATCTCAGAGAATGCCTCCGAGAATTCTTGAGAGAAGGGAAAGGAGGCACGATAAACTGAGAAACCAGGGAGCTATGGACTTCTACAGAAGTACAGACCCTGTAGAGGCCGAAGGATGGTTAGAGAGAACGGAGAGGGTCTTCGATCAGATAGACTGTGAGTCGGGCGAGAAGTTCGACTATGCAGTTTCCTTACTGCAAGGCCCAACATACCAATGGTGGTAGACTGTTTCAAGCAGCACCATCAGGCCTTGTAACTTGAAGTGGAAAGACTTCCTGAGAGTCTTCAAGGAAAATTATATGCCTAAGATCTACTTGGAGAGAAAAATGAAGGAATTTTTGGATTTAAAGTAGGGCAGTTTATCAGTGGCAGAGTATGAGCTAAAGTTCAACGAACTGATGGGATATGTTACTGCCTTGCTTCCTACTGAGGGAGACAAGTGCAGGAGATTCGAAGATGTACTGAACATGGAGATTCCAACGAGGTTAGCCATTTCTAATCTGGGTGGTTTTACGAAACTATGGGCTACCTCGATCCGAATTGAATAATTGTTGAATGACAGTCAAACAAAATATAGATCAGATTCTAGACTGAAAAGGCCCAGTGAACCTCAGAATGGTTCTAACAGGAAGTTTAGCAAGCGTCAGAACCGATCTTCTAGACCACCGACTCGATCAAGACAGTCGGGGTTCAAACTGAGGGGTAGCTTTATACAGTCTGGAAGTGGAAAAGGTGCAGTATCAGGTCAATTGCTAAATTATGAGCACTGTGGGAAGAAGCACGGTGGTAAATGCTAGAAACTATCTGGAGCTTGCCTTCGATGCAGCTCATTTGAGCATCAAATCAAAGATTGTTCTGTTGTATTTGGAACACCGTCTGGAAGGAGAGGAGGAGGAGTAACTGAAAATACTATCCAGTAGAGCCGAGTTAGTGGGTCTGGACAAAGAGGTTATGGTAGAGGCAAAATAAGCTCTAGGAGTCCTACTGTCAGGACTGAAATGTGAAGCAACCAACCGCGGTCTTAGGCCCGAGTATATGCAATGACCAGACAAGAGGCTTAGGATTCTCTAGATGTTGTTGTAGGTGTGTTGCTTATTTTTGCTTATAAAGCTTTTGTATTGCTAGATCCTGGATCTACGCATTCTTTTATCGCATCACATCTGGAACCTAGGTTGCATTGTGATAAAGAACTGCTGAAAGATGGATTAGAGGTGAGTACACCGATAGGTAGTACTATAGTAATAAGAGAAGTCTACAAGAGGTGCTTGATTCGGATTGATCAAGTAGAATTAGAGGTAGATTTGATTGTACTACAGTTAAGGGAGATAGATATTATCCTACGTATGGATTGACTCACTACTCATAGGGCTATCATGAACTACTATACTAAGGAGGTGATATTAGAATTTCCTAATCCGCCAAGAGCAATTTTTTGAGGTATTAGTCAAGTAGTGCCAGCCAAGCTGATCTTATTCGTAAGTTCTTTGAGGATGATGCAAGGGAGATGTGAGGCTTATTTGGCCTACGTTGTCGATACCCGAACTGAGCAAAATGTGCAGGACATTCCTGTTGTTAAGGAATTCGTAGATATGTTTCCCACAGAATTATCTGGTTTACCTCCAGATAGGGATACGAAGTTTACGATCGACTTAGTTCTAGGTGCTACTCCTATATCTATTCCTCCATATAGGATGGCACCTATGGAACTAAAGGAATAGAAGGCTCAGTTACAGGAGTTGTTAGAAAAGGGTTTCATTAGACCCAATGTATCACTATAGGGAGCTCCAGTCTTATTTGTGAAAAAGAAAGATGGAACTCTAAGACTGTACATCGATTATAGGCAACTAAATCGGGTAACAGTGAAGAATAAGTACTCGTTGCCTAGAATTGATGATTTACTTGATCAGTTGCAAGGAGCTTGGGTGTTCACTAAGTTGGACTTGAGATCTAGGTACTATTAGTTGAAGATATGGCTGATGTACCAAAAAAAAATGCGTTCAGAAGCAGGTATGGGCATTTTGAGTTCTTAGTAATGCCGTTTGGGTTAACTAATACGCTAGCTGCATTTATGGCATTGATGAATAAGGTGTTTCAGTCTTATCTGGATTGTTTTGTGATTGTGATCATAGATGACATTTTAGTGTACTCAAAGAGCGGAGAAGAGCATGCTGAGCATTTGAGAGTAATCTTACAGATAATAAGGGAGAAACAGTTATATGTCAAATTCAATAAATTTAAGTTTTGGCTAGATCAAGTAGTATTTTTGGGTCATGTAGTAACTGGATAAGGCATACAAGTGGATCCAAAGAAGATAGAGGTAGTAATGAAGTAGGAGGCTTCGAAGAGTGTATCATAAATCTGGAGTTTCCTAGGATTAGCCAGGTATTACCGGAGGTTTGTAGAGGGGTTCTCGTTGATCCCAGTCCCTATGACTAAATTTTTGAGGAAGAATGTAGTTTTCAGATGGAATGATGACTGTCAGAAAAGATTTGAGGAACTGAAACATCGGTTGACCACAGCACCAGTGTTAACTATTTCATCAGGAACTGGAGGATATGTAGCATACAGTGATGCTTCACATCAAGGATTGGGATGTGTGTTGATGCAATATGGCAAGGAGATACCCTATGCATCTAGACAATTAAGGTCTCATGAGATATATTATCCGGTATATGATTTAGAGCTTGTTGCAGTTATTTTTACTCTAAAGATATGGAGACACTATCTGTATAAAGAGACATTCCAGATATATACCGATCATAAGAGCTTGAGGTATCTGTTGAGTCTGAAAGAATTAAATATAAGACAGAGGAGATGGATAAAGTTGTTAAAAAATATGATTGTACAATTGAGTATCATCCCGGAAAAGCTAATGTGGTGACAGATGCATTGAGTAGAAAGTCGAATAGCAGTATAGCTCAGATTTAGTTATTGAGGTTACCAAGCTTAATTCAATTGAGAGCTCAAAATGTGGAGTTGAATCTAGAGCAGAATGAGGTATTGATAGCCACATTAAGACTAAGGCTGATGTTGCATGACAAAATCAGAAAGGTCCAGAATAAAGATCCTGATATGGTAAAGCTTATTGAGAAATTGAAAATGAAACCAGATTCTGAGTTTGAACTGAGAGATGAGACACTATGGCTGAAGCAAAGGTTGTGCGTGCCTAATGTAGATAAATTGAGAAAGGAAATTCTAGAGGAAGCTCATGTAGTCGTTTATGTTATGCATCCTGGTACCACCAAGATGTATAATACGCTAAAGCAGCATTTCTGATGGCCAAGAATGAAAAAGAAAATAGCGGAGTATGTTGCTAAGTGTTTAACTTTCCAGTAGATTAAGCCTGAGCATCAGGATTCGGTTGGGAAGCTTCATTCATTACCTAATCTGGAATGGAAATGGGAACGAATTACCGTGGATTTCGTTATGGGATTGCCAAAGACTCCGAGGCAAAATGACGTCATATAGGTTGTGGTTGACCGATTGACTAAGTCAGCCCATTTCTTACCAGTGAGAGAAAATAACTCACTAGATCAGTTGGCTCGAAAATATGTAAAAGAGGAAGTTAGACCGCATGGGATTTCGGTGTCCATCGTATCGAATAAGGATCCCAGATTTACTTCCAGATTTTGGAAGAGCTTATAGTCAGCTATGGGTACAAAGTTAAACTTCAATAATGCATTTCATCCTCAAACAGATGGACAGAGTGAGAGGACAATCAAGACTGTTGAGGATATGCTCAGGGCATGTATATTAGAGTTTCAAGGAGCTGGGGATCAATACATAGCCTTAATTGAGTTTACATATAATAACTACTATTACAGTAGTATCGGAATGGCACCGTATAAGGCATTGTATGGTAGGAAATGTCGATCACCTCTATATTGGGATGAAGAGGGCTTGAGAATGGTAGAAGACCCAGAACTAATTCAGGATACTGTGGATAAGGTGAAACTGATCCGAAGTCGAATTAAAGCAGCTCTAGATAGACAGAAGAGTTATGTGGACCAGCCCTGAAGGGATATGGAATATAGTGTAGGGAACAAAGAGTTTCTGAGAGTATCGCCTTGGCGGGGAATGCTGAGGTTCAATAAAAAGGACAAGCTGAGTCCTAAGGACATTGGTCCTTATGACATCATTGAGAGGATAGAACCATTAGCATACAAGTTAACTTTACCAAATGAGTTGTCTCTGTTACACAATGTATTTCATGTGAGTATACTCAGAAGATACCAATCTGATCCAATGCATATGTTACCGGCTCAAAAGATCGAAATAGCTAGTAACCTGATTTATGTTGAGGATCCGATCAAAATAGTGGGATATCAAACAAAATAGCTGAGAAATCGAGTAATTCCACTGATGAAAGTCCTTTGGAAGAATCACTCGAGTGAGGAAGCAACTTGAAAAACGGAGGAGCACATGAGGAGACAATACCCCCACCTGTTCAAACAATAAGGTAAGAATTTCGAGGACGAAATTTCTTAATTAAGGGAGAATTGTAACATCCCATTATCCCATATTAAGGGTTAGAACCTTAGAATAGTGTACATGAGAGATTATTGAGAAGTTAGAAAGTGCATTTCATGCTCATGTATGATATAACATACACTCACATGTGAATATTAATTATTGCACACATTAAAATGATTGTATATGCATTCATTGACATTTACCCGGTATAATTGATTTATAAATGTGATTATATTGAGAATTGTGGATTTTATGTATTAAAATTTGATTTGGAGAGTATAATTATTGATTTAGAATTTTTGGTTGAATTTGGAATATCTTCTTAAATTATGAGTTTCTTTTACTAGAAAAAAAGTTAAGTGACAAGATAATTGATTTATGGTAGTCGAAATAAGTTTCAAGTGGCAGTTGAAATATTATGTTAGGATTTATTGAGAATATGATATTGAAAATTAGGTGATAATTGGAGTAGAAATTGGAGACTAATAGGCTAGTTATTAAAGGGAACCATAAGGTGGTGACTTATGGCAAGTGACAAGTGTCACTTGCCATGCCACACCCTCACCCACTATTCTTTTAACATTGAAAGACCATTTTAATTGTTTTGTTCTTGCTTTCTTCTTCTCTTCATGATCTTCTTCACTTCGATGACACTTACCCACCTCTATCAACGTTAAACCTTGTCCTCATTTTTTACTTGCTACTCTCATTTTTTATTGTCTTCTTCATTTGTCAAACAAACAAAAAACTAATCTACCCACCTCCATGTTGATGATCGTGTGAGCCATGAAAAGCTAGGATTCATGTGATTTTGAAGAGTTTCGCATTTTACCAAGTAAGTATCATATTGTTCTTCATGATTTGTTGACTGAAACATGTATAATGATAGTTAGAGGTTAAATGATCATAAAATGATATTTTATATGTGTTGGAACATGGGTAAGGAAACGAACACATTGGTGTCTTATTTTTGTGTTTATAATGATTAATATTTCATAAGTTGTTGTAGAGATGAGTTTGAAATAGAAAGATCATTCAAATAGGTGTAGGAAAAAGGTGCAGAAAATTTTGATAGGTAAATGGATGTTTCATATTCTATTTTTGTTGTTATGATTAACCAGAGAACATGATTTGCTTGTGATTGAAATTGAGCTGAAATTGAAGTAGGAATAAAGAGGAAATAATGAGGACATAAGCTAGAAATTATAGACTAAGCAAAAGAGATGAATTAGGATGAAAATGATGACGAAGTGTGTTGGAATATGCTAGATGGAGTGTTTCCACATAACATTCCTCTATATTTTATCCATATTTTGATCTTTACATATCCAAATGGGATGATTTTAAGTTCAAATTAAACTAGAGGAAAATGACTATATTTTTCATGAAGGAATCAAATTCGAATTCTGTCTTTAAGTCAAAATTTTGCTTGAAGTTGAGTACAATGTGTTGTCACGGTTTGGGATCAATCTATAGTATTTTAGGTATGTCTTACAGAATATTGAACCAAAATTCATGAAATTTATGTCATTAGAAACTTAAGACATATTTCAACATTGTTTTAGAAGAATCTATTGCCTAAATACTATTTTTCCTTATAAAAATGGCCATGAAAAATTGGCCTCAAAATCTGTTTTGAGAAAAGTCATCAGGTAGTGCACGATTGTGCATAAGCATGATCGTGACAGAGAGGAGATACCAGGTAGTGCACAATCATGTACAAGCACGATCATGATAGAGAGGAAACGTTGGGTAGTGCACGATCATGAGAGAGCAATCAACAAGAAGTGCACAATCGTTCACAAGCACCATCGTGGCAGTGAAGATGCAATGTTTTTTGACAGTTTTAAACACACTTCACTCTTTTGACCATAACTTTTTCTCCGGACCTCTGATTGACTTGAAATTTGAACCACAAACTCCTCACACATTGTCCTTCCTCTACACCAAATTTCATTATCATCTGAATTCACTAGGAAAGGATTGGTAAAAAGTTGATTAAGGAACTTAGGAAATCAAGTTTTGCAAGAAATGATATATGAATGATCATAAGATGTTAATTAAGGAAATATACCTGGAATTGTCATTGAGCATGCATTATACATGCCATATATACATATGTATATGATTGAGTATTCATGAAAATTTGAAAATTAGTAATGTGTAAATGTGTATGTATTGCATGATATGGAAGAGCAATTAGAGTGACAACATCCAGACGTTGCCGGGACTTTAAGGCAATAGCTATCTGGAGCAAACTGTGAGTAACCTAGATGGTCTCACTTGATTAATTTTTTGTTTTATATTATGTATTGAATTATTATGTGAATGTGATTATATTGATTCCGGATATTGATTGTCTGAGGCATTTGATGCATGAATAACATATTGGAAGTGCTCATTGAATGTGAATGTGACGAAATAAGTGATTTTCAACATATATGTTGAATGTCGGACCAAGGTCCGATGACAAATGTGAATGAGACTGTGATTGTGAATATGAATATGAATCTGTAACATTGAGAACATTTGGTTGACTGAATACATGTGATGCATTTCATTACATGAATGCATGAACAGATAAAGGTTGTTATGACCACAGTAGCCACCGAAAAAGAGCTTAAAGCTTAGATTGTGATTAAGAGCCAAAGGCTCACTATGTATAATGAGTCATATATCTCTAACGGATAAGGGACGGTTATTAATGATCCTGGTATCCACAATAGATACGGGACAGTTACAGGAACTCGGTCACAACAATAACAACTGAAAGTAAGTCTCATGAGCATTGCATATACAATTAATATGTTTTTGAATGATTAAAATGTATTGTTGAATTTTGATGAATGAGAAATGTGAAGATTGTGAACAAAAGAGTTTTGTGATGCTACATGATGATAAATAAAATGATGTGAATTATGTGATTATATGAGTTGATGTGTTATATGATTTGAGTGAACCATCAAGGATAATTAACTCACTAAGTTCGCAAAACTCACCAAAATTGCAACCTTGACTTTTCAAGTGCATGAGAGCAGACTTAGCGTCTAAACAACTTAGAAGAGATCTAGTACTGCTTTTTTATTGAAGAAATAGCTCAAAAGTCGGTCATCTGATACTGAAGGATTTAGATTGAATTTTGTATAGTTCCTTATTCATGTAGCATGTAGCATATTTTTGTAATAGAGTTGTAGACTCGGATAGCTTTTTGATATTGTGTATAAGGACGAAGTATGTAATGCTATAATGTATATTTGGATTATGAAATGAAAATAAGGAATTGGGTTTTTAAATATTGTGATAATTACGTTTTAAATGATGATGTCATGATTAAATTAGTAATGTGACTACTCTAGCATGCCACCCTGTGGGGTACGTACTCTGACATCCTTTCTAATGTCAAGTATTTGTCCTGTGAGAGTGGGGTGCTACAAAATCAATTAGTTATAATTGGGTATTTCGAAGGAAATGTGCCACAAATGGTATTATTCTAACTTATAAAGCAAGGCTAGTAGCTAAAGGTTTTAGGCAAAAAGAAGGAATCGATTACTTTGACACATGTGCACCAGTTGCTAGAATTTCATCGGTAAGAGTACTTTTGGTTTTAGCTTTGATATATAGCCTTCATGTACACCAAATGGATGTAAAGATAGCATTCTTAATGGTGATCTAGATGAAGAAATGTATATGGAACAATCGGAAGGCTTTGTGTTATCGGGAAATGAAAAGAAAGTATGTAAGCTAGTCAAGTCATTATATGGCTTAAAACAGGCACCTAAACAATGACATGAGAAATTTGAATATGTTTTACTATCATATGGATTTAGATATAATAATGTTGATAAGTGCATTTATTCTGAATTCAATGAAGAGTAAGGAGTGATAATTTGTCTCTATGTAGATGACATGCTCATTGTTAGTCCTACCTATAAAGGTGTGGTTGAAACTAAGAAGTATCTTTCTTCTAAATTCAAGATGAAGGATCTCGGTGAAGTAGATACTATCTTAGGAATTAAAATTAAGAAACATAGTGGGAGTTTTGCACTCTCTCAATCATATTATGTTGAGGAAATCCTGAAGAAATATCAACATTTGAATGTGAAAGAGGTAAGTACTCCTTTTGATCCAAACTTTAAGTTACATGAGAATGAAGGTAGTCCAATTACACAACTTGAATATGCTAGTATAATTGGAAGACTAATGTATGCAATGAGTTGCACTAGACCAGATATCTCATACTCAGTGTGTAGACTAACTGGATACACTAAAAGTCTTAGCCAAGAACATTGGCAAGCTATTAAAAGAGTGCTGGGATATCTTAAGAAGACAAAAGATTTGGACTCTTTTATAATAGCCTTCCAAATGTTCTTGAAGGGTTTTCATATGCTAGTTGGATTACTAGCATTAGTGACCAAAAACCCACAAGTGGTTGGTATTCTTGCTTAGTGGTGGAGTTGTTTCTTGGGCTTCGAAGAAACAAACAGTGATTACTCACTCTACCATAGAAGTTGAATTTATAGCTCTATGTTCTGCTTCGGAGGAGGCTGAGTAGCTAAGTAATTTGTTGTTGGATATAGATCTTTGGTCTCATCCCATGCCTACGATAATCTTACATTATGATAGTGGGTCTCCTATGTCTAGAGCATTGAACAAAATGTACAATGATAAATCTAGACGTATAATCTTAAGACATGCATTTATTAGAGAAATGCTAAATAGAGATATCGTCTCAATTTTTATGTAAGGACATATAACAATTTGGTGGATCCGTTTACTAAACCACTTGCAAGAGATTAAGTTAGTTTGACGACATTTAGAATGGGATTAAAACCTTTTAATCAAAAATCACTAACAATGATAACCCAGCCTTCTTCTAGTACTAGTCCCAGATTGTAAGGTTTAAAGTGTAATAACAAGTTGTTTAGTGGTTGTGAGCACTAAGATTGTGTAAACCATTCCAAGAAATTAGTGTTGCAATTTGTTACTCTTAAGTGAGAAGGTTGAGAGAAATCTCTTAATGAACTTATTCTTGAGTGCTTGTTTATGGGTATGTAAACATAGCTAAAATACTTTTCACCACTATGATCATTAAAAATGGTGCCGCCTCTAGCAAGAGTTTAAGGTAATCTCTTGTATATGATCTTGAACTAGGATGAGCACATGGCAGGTAATAGTGTTAAAATTGTAATGTGAATTAATTGAATGCTAAGAAGGTTCATGTGTGCGATATGTCTGAACCTTTGTGAATGATGGTTTAAGCAATGAGCCACCATCATTTCCTTTGGATTTTGTGGTATGTTTGTACTATAGGATGGTTTAAGGCGAAAGCTACCTACCTTTAGGCATGATTTCTTATTTGTATTGTGTTTTTTCTTACCTTTTTTGTTAATCACTCATAATAAATCAATCATTCCTATATTGAATGCCTAGTTCAAGTCTTATAAGTGATATAAATCAAGATCATGTTAGTTTGTCCTCATCGTAATTGAAGTCTTCTTCAACCATAACCTTAAGCAACAAGTACTCGCCTTCATCTTCATCTTTAGTCTTTACTAATTTTCTCTTTTGGCTTTTTATAAGGGCCATGCACCTTTATAGTACTCCAAATTTGCTTCTTTTTTAATGGTTTTAAGGCTAACAACTTGCCCGTTGCATTTGGTATTTTATTTTTTCCCCCAGTTAAATTTATATATATACAATAAAACAACCTCAATAAGTTCCTTATGCTTTACAAATAGATGAACAAGTTTAACTTTGACAAATAACATTTGGTTTAACAAGTCAAAGGGTGTAATGGTCAACACTCCTTTGAATTGTTTCTAGGTATTTTATAAGATAATTTTGTCATTCTTACTCCTCCCATTTCATTTACCCTACAACATCTTAATGATTTTTTTCATACCTACCACATCAATTACTTTATCAATATTCACTCAATATTTCTCAATTGAATCTAGGGGTGGCAATGGGTGACATATGGGCCTAAATTCAAGTGTTTTCAATGAATTGGCTCATGAGTCTCTAATAGGCCTAGGTAACTCAACTTCGGACTTAATTAAAAAAAATTATTTTACACTTTCAATTTTTAAAAAAATTTGACAAGATAAGCTCATTGTTATCCCTAATTAAATCACCCTTAAAATATATATCTTCCATGATGCTCATTTATAGACTCATCTTTTGTCTCCATACTCGAAAAAAAAAAACAAGAATTTAGAAGGTATAATATTCCCACCATTAATATTTATTATCTCATTAAGTTATTTTATACAATTAATAGATGATGAAGACAAAAACCCACATTCAACCATAATCAATTGACCACATCTTCGATGAAAAAAATACAGAATCAGTGAACAATGAACACATGAATCGATAGTAATTAACACGCTTGTGTATTTATTAGAATTGAGATTTAACTATTTTATGCAGAGGAATACTTAGTTCATTTTTATCACACTTGTTTCATCTTTGATCACCCTAATACAAAAGCAAGGAGCAAACAAAGAAAAGCCAGAGAAAGAAACACTTGCTGAATAAATGCAATAGGATCATAGCTAAAGATGGCATTAGGTCAAGCCAGGCCTGGGCCGCTCCTCACCCTACCCACAGGCTGGCCATGATCGGGCCCTCAATCCGATGGGCCATGGCGGGCAAGGCTAATCAGGCCCGACCTCATATTTTTTAATAAAAAATAAAAAAGAGTTGTCATTTTGCACTATTCCATCAAACCACGGGTCAAGCAGCTTCGACTTATGGCTCGATCAACCTAACGGAAATTAGGTCGGGTCAATTTTGTCATTCTTAATAATAACTCAAGATCATAAAGGAAATACGAAGAGAGAGGAACATGTGATACGGACTCACAAAATTTTTTATTTTACGATTCTTTGTCAGGTAGAATACAAATATGGGATGGGACTCATAAAAAATTAATGAATAATGTCGTAGTACGTTTTTTGACACTATAAAAACAATCAGTACCATTTGAAAACCGAGAGCATTAAACATTGCTTCAAGTTGACTAATCACGACAATTATAAATACAGCTCTTTAAAAAAAAAACTACTTCTTAAAAGACTAATACATGCGATTCCTTCTAGTTATGTCCCAGATTAGCAGCATCTACGTGGATGGATTCCTTGCAACTGCAGAAGTACAGAGCTCGCATGGCAGCTAATAACTTGGGAATGCTGAGTTGTACTCGGTGAGCAACTCTTGCATGTGAGACCTATAAATCAACACTAATTAGCCCACCGTAGTCACAAACATAGCCCACTAGGCGTAGTTTTTTACATTTGTTTGGTTGTACTTTTCAGAAAAAAGAAAAGTATGCCCTTCTAGTTCTAGGAGTAAGATGGATTTGTTGGTAATTCACTCTTTCCTTTCATCGTACAACATGAAGCTCCACCACCATCCAATTATATACTATATATATACACTATAACCCTTGATATTGATGCAGATTTATTGCCTCCCAATCACCAACTAAAGCATTGCGTCACCCCTAATATTTCTCCATACGGTGAATCGCATCGATCCAATCCAAGCATGAACTTGTATATTAGTATCAGTTTGCATTGGAGAACTTAAACATTGCCAATTATCCTGCCGATCCATGATTATCTAGGCGAGTTTAGAACAGTGACTCCATGTTCTTTTTAGCTTCGCCATGTTCATCTGCCAAAGAGTGAGTGAGGTATTGTATCGATGATAAAGCCCACTACTTTTTTGCAGTAAGGCTACGCTTCCCAAGCAAAGTGGACACCAACACAGCCACACATATCCTTCTTTTTTCAAACCTAAAGAGACCGTGGAGGCATTCACTTATTATACCGTCACTTTCACTTTTGTTTTCTTAGGCGCCTCCGGCTTACGTCAATGAGAGAGAAGGAAGTCGTATTCTTTATATTAATGAATAATGATGTAATGCAAATAAAATTATACGGCTATTCTACGGTCTAGGAAGAGTAATAACCCCTGTGGTCAACGAACTGCTTTAGTAACGTACATTCCCTAATATAACGGGTAGCTCAATTGGTCGTTGGAGGGGAAGTTGAGATCAAAGTCTTAGATTCGAGTTTCGGCAGCGATAGTGTGGGAATTTATCCAATTTGGTAATTCCTTGTGCACACCGACGTCAGGCCACCCTTCTAAGAAGCTGACTGAGATCAGACCATAATTTATCCCCTCATTACTCTACCGGGTCGAGGTGTGGGGGCGCCTAAAGTAGGCGATTCCACCTTTTAAGATCAAAGTCTAAGAGACTTAAAAAAATACAATTGTAATTTAGCCTTTAACATGATTACTAACCAATAGTTTACCCTAATTAGGTATCCCAAAAAGCATACCCTAATCTAAGGTCTAAGGAGAATGTAATAAACCAAAAATTTGTCATCTTTGATTAGGAGGGAACATCATTTTATATAGCTAGCATGAGTCTCCGTGAAGGATGCTTAAGACTAATTGCAACATTCGACTTCAATGGTTGGTCAGGAGAATTAACAGTCTCTCTGAGTCTCAGGCTTGCCAATTCCTAGTCTAAAAGTATAAGATGATAAAACGACAAAGGATTTGGAAGATAGACCAATGAAGAATTATGTCACTCCAGTCGACTCGAATTGCTTTTTTTTTTATTTACGAGATATTTTAGGCGGATCTTAATTATGAAAAGGTATCTTTAAGTCATCCACATCTAGATTAATTCCCGCTCGAATTGAGTAGATTTTTTACAGGAGATAAAACTCTAACCTTAAATTTTAAACAGCTGCATACATGAAGAAAATTCGAAACCGCAACTTCACTTAAGTTAGAAAACCACTTGTCCCTCTCTACAGTTCCTCAAAGCTACATTGTCCGACTGTGCCTGCGTCATTCCTCAAAAGACAACGTCCTCTCTCTGTTATTCTTCCTTTTCCTTTAGTTGTCTTTTTGCTTTTAAGACGAAAATTACCGTGGCGTGAATCAAAATTTCTTTTAAACTTTATGTGGACTTTTAGGGTATGCTTGCTTTATGGATCTTATTTCTCCCGCTTATCTTAAATCCTATATTTTGTATCCGTGTGAAATCCAAGTCTAAAGTTGATCCGATATTGATTGAATTGGAGTTTGGCAGTTTTTAAAATTGTAAAAATAAAAATTTTCAAAGTTTGAATAAAAGTGAAACTGATTGACTTTATGAGTTTTTAAATTTGATTTAGACCATTCATAGTTAAATTTTGCATAATGGTTTAAAAAACTTGATCGAATATTGAACTAATCAAAGAAAAGATTTACCATTTAAAGGTTTACTCACTATTAAATTGTTGTAAAATTGGACCGAATATTAAACAAGAAGTAAATATCATTAAATAAGTAAAAATAAAATATTTCGTTAAAAACTAAATTTTATTATTATATAATGAGCTAATAGTAAATCGAATATACTAATTCAAATTAAATATGAATCTAATATAAAATTTAGAATAATAATAATAATTAAAATTATATGTGTGAAAGAGGTTGTGTCTTATTGTTATAAAAAAAACTTTTATTTATTATATATCTTTTTTTAAAGAATTCAAAAAAATACACACATTATTTTCATCAACTAGGGTTATTTTAAGGAATCAAAATAATAATTGAAAGCATTCGAGAGAATGATCACGTGCGTTGCATAACCACCAAATACAAAGAGATATTACACTTTACAGTTTTACATGTTTATTCGTACGAAGTTATAATTTTGCAATTATCAAATTATTGTTGGCTAGGTCGTCCATGCTAGGCCCAGTCCTAGGCCCAAGCAACGACGGCCCATTCGTAGGAGATAACCTCCCATGTATACGTAAAGACCTAGGTAAAAAACCTAAACCTAGCAGCTATTCCTTATATAAGGTACTATTTCTCCATGATACAGGTACGATACTAATACCCTGCTTTTTTCTGTTCTCGGCGATCAAAACCCTTACCAAATGACTGACTTTAGCATCGGCGATCAACCCCCGACGTGCTTGTGTTGTTTTGCAGGTATCTCAGGGCCAAAATCTACCGACTTCATGGATCCAAGCAGCAATGTCCAGCCTCAACAGAATCAGGCAGAACCAGTTGGCGCCCACCGTGGGGCCCGGCGTCAAGGCACCACATCCAGAAACACACAGATCAGTCAAGCGGCAGCAGCCAATCCTGATATAGCCGCCGTCACGGCACTTGCGCTACAACG
>JAOSBM010000004.1:11874199-11885111 GCA_027568955.1 Erythroxylum tenue
GCTTTCGTTCTTGAGTCATTGGAATGAATACTCCAAGAGCTACAACCTTCATGGATACCACAAAACCTGATTTGATCCTCAAAAATACCAAGTTACATCATCTTTTCCGTGCATGTCCGTTACTTGGCTCAATGGTAAGAGGCGAGCATGTGGAAGCTATAAAACCTTGAGGTCTTGTGTTCGCATCCTGGAGAGGGATTCCCAGACCAAAGAGGACAGTACCAATTGTGTGGGCCGCGGGGGTATGCGGGGGTATGCGGGGGTGGCTGGGCCACCAAATCTCGGTACCAAATCCCGATACCGAATCCCGGACCCAACACGGTCATTGTTGATTTGTCTTTCAGTAGCTCTCCAACAATCGACCCATCCTTTCGATCACTCACCGTGATCTCCTCAACCCCTCTCACCTTCGGCACCGTCATTATTTTCGCCACTATTTCAAGCGGCTCGACCATTTGCGAGGCCCTCTCGGCAGTTTCATCCCTAGGACTAACTTCACTTCTAGAACTGGTTGACGACATGATCACAAAAAGGAAATTTATAGGGTGAAGAGAGGAAATGGGACGTACCTAGTTTGGTGACTGAAGCTGAGAATGTAAACGGTGAAATTCCGGTGACTGCAAACAAAAAGAGTAATGAAAGCAGAGATCGGAGAATCGAATACGCAGGAAGTGGAGAAAGGTGTTGATTCTGGACATTTATAGCAAAAATCCGAACGAGCGCACTAATCAACATTGGACGCGTGGAGAAATCCTAGCCGAAGAAGGACGCGTGGCGCGATCTGAGTTGTGGGGAACGTTAGGGTTACCAGAGATTCGAAGCGGCGTGACAGTCGAAAGGACACGCATGACAGCGCATGACAGTTGCGCGACAATTAAAAAGACGCACCGCTTCAAATTTTGAACGACGCTCAGAAGATACGTATCGTCAAGTAATAATTAGACCTAGCATTACGATTAGACATCGACGTCCGATCGATCGCCCTATCCTAAGCCCGAGTCGATCGATCGCC
This sequence comes from Erythroxylum tenue, assembly GCA_027568955.1. Taxonomy (NCBI): domain Eukaryota; kingdom Viridiplantae; phylum Streptophyta; class Magnoliopsida; order Malpighiales; family Erythroxylaceae; genus Erythroxylum; species Erythroxylum tenue. The sequence continues at coordinate 11,875,212 of JAOSBM010000004.1, forward strand.
CAGCTCTAGCACGAGTCAATCGATCGTCCTACCCCAGCCCAAACTATCGCGCGCTAGGAATAAAAGCCCGATCGATCTTCTGTCATAGCAGAAGCTATTGTGTACAGGACATCGATCTCCGGTCGACCAGCCTCGTCACGGGATGCCAGGAAGACGAGTCGTACAATCCTAAAGTACTCCTTCGACTCTTCTCCCTGATCAGACTCGAGGAGTAGGGGCTTATGGCTAGGTCGGTCATGCTAGGCCCAGTCCTAGGCCCAAGCATCGACGACCCATTCGTAGGAGATAACCTCCCATGCATACGTAAAGACCTAGGTAAAAAACCTAAACCTAGCAGCTATTCCTTATATAAGGTACTATTTCACCATGATACAGGTACAATACTAATACCCTGCTTTTCTCTGTTCTTGGCGATCAAAACCCTTACCAAAAGACTGACTTTAGCATCGGAGGGGCTTGTCGGCGATCAACCCCCGGCGTGCCTTTGTTGTTTTGCAGGTATCTCAGGGCCAAAATCTACCGACTTCATGGATCCAAGCAACAACGTCCAGCCTCAACAGAATCAGACAGAACCAATTGTCATGTGAGACAAGATAAGTATTGGAATAAGCAATAAGCTCACTAGGTCCAAATTAATTAATAGGTCACAACTCACAAGTTGCAACAATAATTCAATAAGTAAATCATCTTCAAGGAATAGGTCGTCCAACTCAATACAAATCTCATGAGAACAATTAATAAATTTATATTTAATTAATCATATGTTGGCTAACTGTTGAATGGGTCTTCGTCCATCGCCAGGTTGGGTAACTGGGTATTTACGTAATTGGGTGCGTCTTCTCTATTTGTTATTGAATAGGTTTCTTCAGGATTTGTTAATGGAATGAAATAACATGCAATATTGTTTCATTGTTTCATTCATTAAACTAAGGGTTTAAAATAGAATGAAATGAAAGGGAACGAAAAGAGATAAAAGATGAGAGTTTTATATTACATCTCATTTTATCCTAAACAGTAAAAATAAAAAACCTACAACTTGGAGGTTTAGGATAAAATGTAAAATAATAAACAACTTTGTACTATATTAGATTATAAACCCTTCATCCAAACAATATTTCACTATATTATATTATAAATCTTTTCATCCCTTCCAAACAACAATTTTCTAATATTACATTTATTTATATTCTATTGCATTATAAATCATTCCATTCCATTCCATTAAAAACTTTACGTCCAACCAAACATAGCTTTAGAGAAAAGATGAAGTTTGTTTGGATATAAACCCCAAAAAATAAAATATCAAAGAAGAATGTGAAAAAGATAGGTTTTCTTAGCTACAGTTAAGGAAAAACCTACTAATTAAGTAATAAACCAGCCGATTTTCAGTTATAACACTTGTAAGTTTGAATCTAACCAAAAATGTTACCGATTCATACTTATATATACATATATCAAGCAAAGTTTTTGTCCGTATATATATGTATATTAAGAACAAGGGGACTCCCTTTCAATCAGTGGCGGATCCAGAAATTTTTTTGAGTGGGGGAAAAAAAAATTTCATTGGGGCAAAATTTTAATGAAAGAATTTTTTTTTAATGGGGGCAAAACTTAAAATAATAATTTTTTACATGAAATTTTTTTAGGACAATAAGGAAATTTTTTGGGGCTGCTTCCAACCCTAATTCAAAAATTATGAATATAGTTTAGATAATTTTTAAAATTATAAATAAAATATCAAATTTTATGTAATTTAAATTTACGTAAATTTATTTCAAGGACCTTAAGATCAACAATTTTAAACAATTAAGTTATATAAATTCTAATTTTATTAATAATTAATATTTAGTTGTTAAATAATTTTATTTATTTAATAATAAAATCACATTATTATAAATAAAATGACCTCATATATATATATATATATATATATATATATAAAGATTAAATTTTTAATTTTTAATTAAATAACTTTTATTAAATTTTGGAGCAAAAAATATTAAAAATAAGGGTGAATACTCAATAATTATATTTATATTTTATTCTTTTTTTATTATACTCAAATTAAATATTCATATTTATGTTATATACTTAAAAATGCTAATAAATAAATTTTAAAAAATAAATTAAACATAAAATTATAATTAAAATTATAAAATAATAATTAAAGGATGAAAGCAACCAATGAATATTTAATACAGAGACTAAGTTATAAATACAATTTGTTCGCTACTGCAAGAAATGGATCCTTGTCTCTGTATTAATAAACTAGGATTTCTACATTTCGGAAGATTCTTGTTCGCTACTGCAAGAAATGGATCCAGGAACAATCTAGATGGTCAGGGGGCATGTAGATTGGGAGAAATGAAGATACATATTTTAGGAAAGCATAAAATTTGAAATAAAAATTGTTTAGGAAGTGCTTTATTTTATGAATTATATATGTAATTTTCATACTTATTTAATGAATTATTATTTTATATTTTCAGTGGGCCTCAAGGAATTTTTTTAAAACTATTATCTTATGCATTTAGCGAGGTTATTATTTTATCTCATTGGCCCAAGTCGGGACCGAAGAAAATTATTATTTAATCAAGATTATTAATTTATCGAATATTCATTTATCGAGGTTTTACTGTAGTATATCAAAATTTTCTATCGAGAGTTAAGTTCTATATAAGTTATAACAGAGTCATATCATTCTTAATTATCTCTCCTTAATTCTTTTTAAGTCTTTCTTTTTCACTCTTACAGTCCATAAGTACAATATAATGACAATTTTAAAATATAATTAACATATTTTTAATTTAACCCTTTAAATTATTTTAATTTATAAAATCGACTCATTATTTGCTAAAATTTCAATGTATCAATCAATACAACCGATACAACCAAAATCCTCTAATAATTCATCATAGTGCAAACTAATTTATATATAAGAAATATCTTCTTTCGAATTTTTAAGTCACATAATATGAAGTTTATGTACCTGATTCTTTTAGGGTCTGTTTGGTTGAGGGATTTATAATAGAATGAGATGGAACGTAACACAGTTCTATTATTTGGAAAGAGTTTTTATAATAGAATGAAATGAAATGGAATGAAAGCGGAAGGTTTCATGTTACGTTTCATTCTATCCTAAACAGTGAAAATGAGAAACCTCAAATTCGGGAGGTTTAGGATTGAACGTAAACTAATAAATATATACTACCTAATATACCCTCAATAATTTTTCATAATACCAATTATTTATTTAACTAACCTAATAACAACCAAAGCAGCACAATAATATTTTAATATAATCAACAATAAATTGTATATAATTAATAATAAGATAATAAAATTTTTATTAATAAAAAGTAAAAAATATATTAAAAACTTATTCTTTAATTGTTTGTCATAGTACCGTGACATGTTTTTGGTAAGTCACAAATATATTTCTTTATAAATAAAAATAAAAATAACTTATTTTTAAATATAAATCAAATAGAATAGAATAATATTTAACATAATAAATTTGATTAAATAATCAATAATAATAATTTTATATAATTAATAATAATTTGTATATAATTAATAGTAAAACAATGAAATTTTTATTAATGAAAAATAAAATAATATATAAAAAATTATTGTTCAAGTCACAACCGTGACTTTAATTGTTTGTCACGGTCGTGACTTGAACAAGTGACAATCGTGACAAGTTTTTCGTAAGTAAGCTTTTTGTTGTTTTAAAATCATAACTGGTTAGGTCGACAGTCCCAGGCCCGAGCCCAGGTCCAATCGTCATCAGCCCAGTCGTAGGTGACAACCTCCCATGCATACGTAAAGATCTAAACCTAGCAGCTGCTCCTTATATAAGGTACTATTTTGCCATGATTCAGGTACGATACTAATACCCTGATTTTCTTTGTTCTTAGCTGCCCAACACCTTTACCAAAAGCCTAACTTGAGCGTCAGGAGGGCCTGTCGGCGATCAACCCCCGACGTGCCTTATTGTTTTGCAGGTACTCCCAAGCTCAAACCTACCGAAACAATAGATCCAAGCAACAGTATCCAGCCTCAACAGAATCAGGCAGAACCAATAACATTCGAGTGTTTTTGCATTTTCGATTCTAAGTTGTGTGAGAATGTTATATAAGGATATAATAGTCATTTATTATATATTACATTTCATTCCACCCATCTTAAAAACAACATTTCATTACATTATATTATGGACTCTTCTATTCCTCTCAAACAACTTTTCACTATATACATTTTATTTCATTATAAACTATTTCTTTCCGTTCTATTTCATTTCATTAATTAACATCCAACCAAACAGACCCTTAGAGTCTCAAATGATATGTTGATCAGCTTGTCGAACAACAGTGGCGGTCACTTACTAATGACTTAAGTGACGCTTTATTCAATCTTTCACATTCCTTACAGGAATGGAATTCCTGCACTTTCGGAAATATTTTCCATAGGAAGAAACAGCTTATGGCTCGACTACAAGGGATCCAAAGAACCCTGGAAGACCACGACTCGCAACCCCTTCGGGACTTAGAGGATTACCTCCGAACAGAGTTGGAACAGGCTCTATACCAGGAAGAACTTTTTTGGTACCAATGCTCACATTGCCAATGGCTAAGTCAGGGCAACCAGAATACTAAGTATTATCAAACCATCACTGCCAACCGACAGCGACACGCCATAATTAATACCCTCAAAGATGAACTGGGTAACACGCGGTCGGAGATGGCGAGCATAAAATGGATGGCGAAGAATTTTCTCGAAACTCTTTATAAATAAAACAGACCTACTTCCAGAAATTCCCAACTTCCTGGCTCTTTCCCTCCCCTCTCATCCCGGGCTCTAACCGACATGCAACACTCTCCCAGCCTCGAGGAAATCAAGAAAGCATTCTTCGATATGGCTCCGAACAAGGCTCCAGGTTTGGATGGATTTACCGCTTTATTTTATTAATCTCAATGGCACACTATCTGTTCGTCCCTGACCTGGTTTATTCAAAGAATATTTCGACATGAAGTCTGGGCATACGAGCTCAATCGTACCATAATGGTCCTTATTCCAAAGATCCCCAAGCCCACGTCGATAACGCAATTCAGGCCTATAGCGCTTTGCTCTGTTCTTCACAAAGCCATAACCAAGCTCATTGTCCCCCGTTTAAAACTGCATTTAGACGAACTCGTTGCACCAACTCAATGCAGTTTTGTTCCAGGACGACAAATCACTGACAATATCATCATAGTCCAAGAAGTGATCCACTCTATGAAAAGCAAATCCGGAAAGAAAGGCATCATTGCGATAAAGGTGGATTTAGAGAAAGCCTATGATAGACTTTCCTAGGACTTCATCTTAGATACCCTTCTCAAGATTGGTATCCTGGACTCTTTGACTAATTTGATCATGAAGTGTCTTTCCTCTGTTTCTATGCAGGTGAACTGGCAGGGGGAGCTAAGTGACCCTTTCTCCCCCACCAGAGGTATTCGACAGGGCGACCCAATATTGCCTTACCTTTTTGTTCTGTGTATGGAACAACTGGGCCACCTTATTCACGATTCTGTCTCTAACGGCCGTTGGAAGCCAATCTACTTAAGTAGAGGTGGTCCGCCTTTAACTCACTTATTCTTCGCTGATGTCCTCATTCTGTTTGCGGAAGCGAACATTGACTAGGTGCACGAAATACGAGAAACTTTAAGCACCTTTTGTACAACATCCGGCCAAAGGGTCAGTCAAGAAAAGTTCCGTTGCTTTTTCTCTAGGAATATTCCGGCCACTCAGGCACATTACCTAAGTGAGGTGTTGGGCTTCCGTCAAACTAAGACTTTAGGACGTTACCTCGGAGTGCCTCTATTACACGAGCGAATTAGTAAACGGACCTACCAGCATATTCTGGATAAGGTTCATTAACGGCCACTCAGGCACATTACCTAAGTGAGGTGTTGGGCTTCCGTCAAACTAAGACTTTTGGACGTTACCTCAGAGTGCCTCTATTACACGAGCGAATTAGTAAACGGACCTACCAGCATATTCTGGATAAGGTTCAACAACGGCTCTCCGGGTGGACGACAAATCTTTTATCGTTCGCAGGGAGAATCATGCTGACTCAGTCGGACATAGCGGCGCTACCCACCTACACGATGCAGGCGGTTCGTCTGCCCCATCAGCTTTGCGATGCGCTGGAGAAAATCATGCGTCAATTCCTGTGGGGCGCGACACCTGACAACAAGAAGACGAGCTTGGTCAATTGGGACACTGTGTGCCTTCCTAAAGCATAGGGGAGCCTCGAAATTCATAAAATAAGAGAAACCAATGATACCTTACTTGCAAAGCTAGGATGGTCATTGGTTTCTAAGTCAAATGCCTTATGAGTTCAAATTCTCTCGGCTAAGTATAATTTTGATGCCAACAATTTTCCTCTTTTCTTTGATGCAACAAGAGGATTGATGATATGGCGGAGTATCAAAGCAACTTGGCATCACGTTCTGCAAGGCATGAAATGGATGATCTGTGATGGCTCCAGAACCAGATTCTGGCTCGATCTGTGGGTTGAAGATTGGGGATCTCTTATCTCTCATGCAGTAGCCCCAATTTCTCCTGACATTATTGACCACCGGGTTTGTTATTATATAGACACAACGGGCAACTGGTCTTGGGCAGCCTTCCAACACCTGCTTCCGTCTTCAATCTACATGGCAATAGCAGGTATCCTTCCGCCAAAGAATTACTTAGGGCCGGATAAGATTATTTGGGGCTGCACAGATAACGGACACTTCACGACTTCATCATCTTACTCCATAATAATGAATCATGAAGAAGTTTCGACCAACGCAGCCTGGAGGGCTATATGGAAGTGGTAGGGCCCGCAATGAATCCGAGCATTTCTTTGGCTCCTCTTGCATAATAAACTCCTCACGAATCAACAGAGGGTGTACAGAAAATTCACTTCGGATGCTGCTTGCTACCACTACCACCTCAAAGAATCCTTTCTTCATGTAGTGTGGGACTGCCCCAAAGCTCGCAACTTATGGAATCGGTTCGCCACACAAGTAATCTCGGCAGAGTTTTTTACGATGACCAGAAAGGAGTGGCTCCTAATGAATCTGCACACACACCGATTGGTGGGGGGTTTTGACTGGGCGATTATCTTTGGCACAACATGTTGGTTTCTCTGGTCCTAACGTAATAGGGCCATCTTCGATGAGCATTTTTCCTGGCCAATTTCGCCAGAGCATCAGGTTATATAATATTTCCATCATATTCTACTGGCAGAGGATTGGCAACAACGTACTCGACTGGGTAATTGCACTAGACGAGATCAGCTCATCTGTTGGAGTAAACCTCCTCAGGGTTGGGTAAATTAAATACGAACGGAGCAAGCAAAAGCTCAAGCTTTTTGGCCACAGCAGGTGGCTTACTACGAGACAGTTCGGGCGCTTGGATGGGAGGATTCACTCAGAACATAGGTTGGTGTTCCACGACTACAACTGAACTTTGGGGAGTGCTCTTAGGTCTTAACCTGGCTTGAAACCTGGGGTACCGACATATCGAATTAGAAGTGGATTCGAGCACAGTGACCACTATGCTTTCTTCCCCAACGAAGAGAGCTCAGTCTCTTAACCTTTTAGTGGTTAGCATTGATGAACTGTTTATCCGTAACTGGGTTGTTGTTATTCAGCACATTTTTAGGGAAAGTAATCAGCGTGTGGACTGGCTAGCAAATTTTGCAGTACAGTCCAAAGTAGGAATCACTACTTTTGAACGCCCTCCAAGGGGCCACCTACCTATCCTTTTACAGGATGCTTCAAGGATTTGTCAACCTCGTGTTCACATGTAATTTGTAACGTTTGTCTTCCCTTGATAAAAAAAGAAAGCCATAAATGTAGCTCAGCGGAAATAATTCAGATTATTGGATAAATTAACTAAAAGATAATGTTTGTTCTTCAGGATTGCTTCTGGTTAAAGGCAAGATCTAGCATAAAAACATGCCAATGCATCGTAAATGTCACATCACGTGAGTTCATGCTTTAACCAATTCTTTTTACGTGATTTTGTTCTATCTATGACTATGACCAATAAAGTTGTAGGAGAGGAGAAAAATTAAGGACACACAGATATATATATATATATATATATAACACTGCATGTAACTGTGTAAGCATGTTCTGAGATCTGAGTTTCTACTTAAAAAGGGAAACTATAAAGCACCAACTCTTTTCTTTTCTTTTGAGCTTGACACATATTCCATCTATGTCTGAACTGACACGATAGTCAGAGACACGAAAGGGAAATCCGAATTTAGCCTCTCCTCCTACATGACAAACATGCCATTGCCAGTCATTCCAATGCACGTTTTAAGATTCTTAAGAGGTTTTCTAATTTTCCCTGGACATGAGATCATTGACATAAATGAATTAGCAAAATTAAAATTTAAGATGATGAATCCTATAGGCCTTAATCAAGATTCCTCATGGTCATGATAAAACAAAACGGCTTAAAAAGAACTCTTTTAAGTTTGGCATATATGGTAAAGAAGAAGAGCATTTTAAGTGGGGAGTTGTAAAAAAAAAAGGTGAACAAATGCTCATGGCGAAATAATGAATGATGTAGGCAGCAAGCATTGAAGAGTGACTGTCCATTTATTTTGCTTAAACCAGTCAATGGTTTCTTGGATAAAGATTTAACCTGGAAAGTGTCAGGTGCAAAATTGGATGCAGTGATAATAGAGCGAATACTAATGAGCGGGAGCGGCAAAACTTGGGAAGTTGAAATTATTAGAACTGCCCATGTGAATTAAGGATAGAGTCAGCAGTATTCAAAGTGGTCCAACTACTAAGCCCCAGAGAAGAATCAGAATCCCATCCCTTCATGATGATTGATTCAGCTTTCCCAAATCCATTAAATTTAATTATACCAGTACCCATCCTGCGCGAGGTATATTGAACAATGACAGGAGTTTGGAATATTCCGTTTTATCTAGGTATAATATGTATTTCTTTTTTCAGCGAATATACAAGGCTACAGTATTGAGGAGCTACTCACGAGTCACCACCCTATGCTTACTATAATTAAGAGCGATATAGGAACTTTATAGAATAGAAAAATGAAGGAATGTGCGCAAGCCAGGACTAGGAGTGTTTGGGAGCTAAGAGGTTGGAAACTGTGATACAGCCACACACATTCATGCAACTAGCAAGTAGGAAGCCGGGCAGGGCCCAGTCATAAGGATTTTAACTTGCAGAATCTGATTACACATCTTTTGTGGTTAGTGGTTGGGTCAGATGGGTTGGTATTCTATGTATTTATGTAAAGAAAAGCTAAAGATTAAAGAATCTGAAATGCATGTGCCAGTGGGTGCGGGTTAAGTGAAAAGGGTAAAAATAAATAATAATAATTAGACAAGACGTATGAAAGAGATGGTTAGGACTTAGGACTATAAGATAAGAGTTATATATATAGGTGTGGAACCTAGAGGCATGCAGTTGCAGCTGCAGTTGCACACACAGCGATAGACTCACATGGAGGTACCCAGAAAGCTTTGGTCATTTGTCCCAAAAGACAATCCACATGGGGGTGACTCAGCCCCACCCTGTTCCCTATATCATAACCATCCAGTCTTCGTAACAACTAATCGCGTTTGTAGATTGCAATCGATGATTTGCTTTCTGCTGTTGTTGCTACAAAATAGAAGCGACGCTAGCACTAGCACTAGCACTAGCACTAGCTATCCTCAATGCACCTCTTTCTCCTTTCCAGTAATATCAACTATTCCTTTTAACACAAACTAATGTTACGCCAAAAAAAATATGGATGTTGTTAAGAAAAGGTAAAATGAGACATGATTTGGTTCTGAATAATTTCTCTTATCATTTCTTCGCTGGTATATTGGAA
>JAOSBM010000004.1:11885211-11897035 GCA_027568955.1 Erythroxylum tenue
GAAAAATTTTAATTATTCAAAATAAGTGTCGTTTGTGACTTTTTATGCATATTTATAATTTTACTTTCAAAATTACCTTTTAATTTATCTCACATCTTAATTACACATATTATACAGATTATATTTTCAAGGCACTTTAATATGTAATTAATAAGGGTATATCAGATATTTTATTAACTTTCTTAATAAATGTATATTTTTCTAAAACGACACTTATTATAAATCAGAGGGAGTATTTTTTAAGTATCAATTTATATGAAGATGCATTTATTTTGCTTATTGAAAAAAATAATTAACAGACCAAGGGAAACAATTAATGTTGAAGTGCAAGTTTTTCCTTGATAAGCATGAGGTCAGGATCGTGAAGACCAAGATACGCAAAATCATCGCACAAGCAACGGAGTCAACCGTAGAGGAATTGTATTTTAAAAAAGGACCATGGTTATGAAATTGAGAAGGAGATCTTTCTGCCTATCGCTACAGAATTCGATAGGCCACTGAGTATATCATAGTATTCAAATTCGGACCGGACCGATTCGACCGGTCCGGTTTAAGCCTGTAAATCGGTCTCAAATTAAACCGGTCAAAATCGGTCAATTGATCGGTCGGATCGGTCAAATCACTGGTCCATCAATTTTTTTATTTTTTTAATATTTTTTATTATATATAATTAAATATAATTATTGCATAATTATAACGTCACACTGGTTCGATTAGTGGTTGAATCGGTCGAACCGGTCACCAGTAAAACCTCCGATTCGATGACCGGTCCGATTTTGAGAACATTGGAGTATATATATCTATGTGGCATCCTTAATCCCAAATTGATCTAGGCTTTCTTTGACTTGAATACAAGCCAACCCATTTTGGACTTAATTAGACGATCTTAATCACATTTAGAAATTGTTTGAATTTAATTAATGCTCCTGATCATCATTTTTAATGTTAGCTTGTTTTGGAAACTGTTATGTTCCACTTCAATATCTTTCGCAAGTAAAGTTCAATCAACTTGTTGCAATTAAATTATCCTTAAAAATTGCCAACAACTTGGTATTCCTGTACTTATTGCATCAAGTTAACGGGAAAAAAATATAGACAACTGGACCAATGCTTGATTCAATGAGAATCGTTTTAAAACGTAATTAGCTCTTTAATTACATCTGATCTGAAATGGATATAGAACAGCAAATCTATGGTTGCCCCCGAGGGAAACCAAAACGCAGGCCCTCAACATGAAAAGCGATAAGAAGACTGAATATGGACCCCCAAATGTCTATTTGTCCTGTAAATGTAATTCTTACTTACCTGGAACTATAACAACATAGCACGTGGCAAGAGGGTTGAACAGGTCGCCCAAGTGCCACCCTTCTTTTTTTGTGAAGTAGAGGAAGGAAGGAGAGAGCATCTATTTATTTTAAAATGTAAAAATATATGTCCCAGTTTTGGAGAGCCGGTGCGAAGCAATGGAATCCATCAATCCGGCTTCTGTTTATGAAACGCCGCGTGGAGCTTGCTGGTTCACTGTGTTCCAGATACGCAAGCTGATAGGTTATTTTTCTCAGCTCACGGGCTGCCTTTAAATTCATTTAACTCACTCCCCATTTGCTCAGCTATACCCAATCAAATGCTTTCGACGCCACTACTCTTGTCTCCAGACGGCCCGGCAACAAGGTATTTACGAGCGTAGCAACTAATTAATGTGAAGACTGAAGAGCTAACCTAAAAGGAGAAACAATAAGTAACTTGTATGATTCACTAAAACATGGTCCTTTGTGCCAAGAAGCGTACTCCTAAGTCCTAACCTGGACAGAAATATAGGGGGCGAAGAAGTACTGAACTGAATTTAATTGTAATAACTTGTTTATTAACTTTGGCGAGAGAAGAGAAAACGAGATTGATTTCCCGTTAGGTTACTTTGGCAAGTAGCAGCTTCAACTCGCATATCCAAAACGTAGAAGGGAACTAACTAGCGCTGGTTAGTTATGGGGAAGAGAGGAGAGGAGACGGTCATCATTCAAAGTCCGTCTGTCAAAATATGTGCGCCTTTCTGACACACGCACACACATACTGTGCAGTAGAGAGAGAGACAGAGAGCATTGCTCACGGATGATGACGTCTATATTATAACTCACAAAGCCCGACAAGCCCAAAACTAGATTCACTCCTTTCGTAATTTCGTTACAAGGGAAGGATAATAAAGTCATTTCATCCCAGTCTCTCTCTTTTTGCCTTAACTTCTCCCACTCTTTTTAAAGACCAGTAAAGCGGGAGACGCAGATGTAGGCGTAGTCACAGAAAGAGAGAGAGAGAGATATGGCTTTTCGCCAGTGATAAGATAGAGAAAGAGAAAGAGCGAGCGGTTTTTATCCAGGACAAAAGCGTACGTAACTCAGCCAGTTTTAGAGAGAGAAGGAATAAGAAATGACGAAGATAGTTCATGAACAGAATTTGGAGAAGCAAATGGGTTGCATGGCTGGCTTTCTTCAGATCTTTGATCGACCAAATGTTCTCACCGGGAAGCGTCTCTACGCCACTAAACGCCTCCCTCCGTCGTTGGTTAGTTCACTCCGTTTGTTTGTGTTTTCGCTATGTTTCTTGTTCTCTAATTGTGTAGTTAACCATCTGTGTTTCAGTTGGTTGACTCTACGCCTGACCCTGATACGTGTATGAGCTCTCTGGCGATGTCCAGAGAATTGGAGAAACATCAGCCCTCAAGATCCGTGCCTTCCCCCGACCGGTTCAAGCAATCTCCGATGACCGAACTCCGATCGCCGGCGCCGGAGGCTGCGGCTCCAATAGATGTTCAGTCCAAAATGCCGCTTCCTCTTCAGATATTTGAATTAAAAGAGGGGACTAAGTCATCGCGGAAGTTCGGTAAAGAAGCGCCGAGACTTTCGCTCGACAGCAGAGCAACGTTCGATGCAGCAAAAGGAGGTCTCAAGCCAAAGGACAGTCGTCAAAACCCTGCGTTTATGTCAGCAAATCGTTGCGAGAATAATGGAGAAGATAGCGATAAACAGCGCCGATCGCCCAGCGTAATCGCCAGACTAATGGGATTGGAAAAGTTACCGGAGTCCGAATCTGAAGAATCGAAGAAACCTGAACTTCGGAGATCTGCTTCCGAGTCTAGAGCTTCTAGAGATCTCCTTCAGTATCGTTTCATCGACGGCATCAATTTTCAGCTAAAGCAGCCACAACAGCAGAGCACGGAGAGTGATAACATGACCAGAGAAGGCGTCATTAAGGATCCGATGGCTAATGCTAGAACAGTTGATCCAAAGGCGTATAATGCCGTACGCAATGTGAGAGCTGAGCCAGCAAGAGCACAAAACAGAGGCATAGGGCAGAGAAAGAATTTCTTTGATTCGGCAGATTTTTTCCCAGAGCCAAAACAGGCTGTGTCTGCGTATGTTGAGATTGAGAAGAGGTTGAGAATGAGAGGTATTGATGAGCCTTCCAAAGATCTCGAGACTCTTAAACAAATCCTCGAGGCCGTGCAACTAAAAGGCCTTTTACATTCCAAAAAGCCACCAAACCAATTCTGTAACAGAAACTTCGTGTACGATAGGAGTTTATCATGCGATGAATCCCCAATCGTCGTAATGAAACCGGCGAGATCAACGTCGCCCATGAATCGAAGAATTGGGAACGACTCGCCCCCCTCAAGTTTCAGAACGAGGGCTGGTGTTAGGCGTGATTCGTATCCCTCTGGCGGGACACCACCTACATTGAGTCCGAGACGTGAAGGGCCGGAGATTGAAAGGAATGTACGAAACCAACCCAGAACTACCATTCCTGTGGACATTCGATTGAAGTGTTCTAACAGAAGACCATTGACTGTTGAAACGCAGAGGAGGGTGAGTAACGAGTCAATGGAGCAGAGAAGAGGATCTCCAGTTCAGTCTCCGAAGATTAGTTCTAGAAGAAATGTGATAGATCAGTCCACAAATAGATCACCTAGAAACCGAAAACAAAGCGCGGGAAATGCTCAAAAGGAGGAGAAAGTGTTCGTTCCTGCGGACGATGAATCATCCACCTTTTCAGAGTGCAGCATCAGCACCTCTTCTCAGACTGATACGGAGTTTAATGTTCGTGACATTCTTCTTTAATCGCTAGTTTTGATTAAGTTTATTTCGTGATTACTTGTTAAACGGCATTGTAATTGATCGCAGAGGTCGAAAGCGGATGATTACAAGGAAGGCAGGAATCTGTTGGAGAGGTGTGATAAGCTGCTTCACAGCATAGCGGAGATGACGGCGACAGAGTTACAACCCAGTCCGGTGTCAGTGTTGGACTCATCTTTTTACAAAGAAGAATCTTCTCCGTCACCGGTAATGAAACGGAGCATTGATTTCAAAGGTAAGGGACTCTGCCACCAAATTTTAATGCGTGCTCAATTGGTGTCTTCTGTACTAACACTCTGATTGCTAGATATGCATTCAGATGACGTCTGTTTCTTTTTTTTTTTTTAATTTTAAAAAAATGGTTCTGAATCTGAAGCCTTCTCCTCAGTCGTCAGGCCAATAGATCTAGGTATACCTGTAGTTTGCGTGGTGGTCCTCTTAATGAGTCATGTCTTGGAGTAGTCAAAATACAGTCATCACACCAGTATTTAACTTAGGCATAGTAAAACTGAAATCAGCCATAATTTGTCTGAAGGAGTAAAGTTATGAGAGGAGCGGGTTATCTAACGCTTTTAATGTTATTAGGCAGAGAAGAAGAGGAGGTTACGGGATTTCATTTCCTTGAACCACGGGCAGGAAAAGTGAGAAAGTTGTTATTTTGTGGGATGCTATTAGTATTCATACAACATCGTCATAAATGAGCTTCGAATTATCAGATGATATTTAACTCCAGTACTATGGAATAGATAACTAGTAATAGTGATCATAATCAGTGGGGACCCGGACCGCTTCTTATAAGTAAAAGGAAAAGGAGGATAATCTCACGTGGGGTGCCTATGAGGATGATTGTTATTCACTGGACCCGTGATAACGATGCCCAATAGTCATATCCTTGTATGTAACAAATGTAACAGCTGTAATGGAAAACGGATAAAGCTCAACCAAGAAAATTGCCTGATGTGAGAAAATCCAAGCACACTTCCTCCTTTGTCTATTCAATGTTATGGTAAATTACAGATTCTTTTTTTTTTTCTTTTAATGTCTTGGCGTTGTTTTCATGATAGCCCACTCTATGCTTTAACAAGAGTGTGGTTTCCTTTTAATGACTATTTCCTTTTTCTGTCAGCATGTCAAAGCCTTAGTTATTGTCATGCTTCGCACTGATTGATTAGACACTGTTTTTCTCGCTTCAGATTCGAAGTGGAGTAAACATTTAACATTTAATCGATTCTGTATTCTTTTTGTTTTGTCTCAATTTACTATACCCTGTATGTATGTTGTTACTGTGCTAAAGCTTTTGTTATCAAGGCAAATAAAAGGAAAAGAGGTTGGCTTTGGTGGCTGACAAGTAACCGTTTTATGGATGAAATTCAGATCAATTATTTGCTGACATAGAGGATGACATTTGGAGCCCGGCAATCTCGCCAATGCAGTGCAAGTGGAAGGAGAATTCAAGTGATCGCGATTACATATACATATCTGATATTCTACGTGCTTCCATTTATTTGCCTGAAGACTCTGAAGTCTTCCTAATGTTAGAAAAACACCAATATGACACCTCCATGGTCTCTACACTAGAAAGAAAGCTTACATTTGATACCATCACAGAGATCCTCGATCGGAAGAAACAGTTGCCACCATGGAAAACTGGTAGCTGGGTGAATTTCAGCTGTGGGCCAATTTCGTTGCAGGAAATATGGTCAGAGTTTCAGAGAATTCGGGAGAGAGACTCGTCGGATGACTTGTTTGAGGTCATATGTGGGGTGCTTAAAAAGGACCTGGCAGCCGCAGGGGACGCTGTTAATGGGTGGGTTGATTGTCCGATCGAGATGTCT
This sequence comes from Erythroxylum tenue, assembly GCA_027568955.1. NCBI lineage: Eukaryota > Viridiplantae > Streptophyta > Magnoliopsida > Malpighiales > Erythroxylaceae > Erythroxylum > Erythroxylum tenue. The sequence continues at coordinate 11,891,171 of JAOSBM010000004.1, forward strand.
GAAGCTGTTTTAGACATCGAGCGGTTGATATTCAAGGACTTGATCAGCGAAACAATCCGAGACCTGGCTGCATTTTCCGGAAAGTGGAATCAGATGCAGATCACAGTTCCCCGAAGAAAGTTGGTCTTCTAAAATTAATGACAATATATAGGCTGCATTATCATTTGAGCATTCCCTTTTTCCTTAGCCTTTGGCTACCGCCCCGTCCCGTGCTTTCGTGTGTCCAGTTCCTCGATTTATATATATATCATATATATATACATATTTAATTTTTTTAAGCCAACTGAAAACCAGGCAAGTCTAACGTTCACTTTAGCATCCTGTAAAATATTTGGATGGAAGATATAAATATTTGGGGAGCATGTGTGTCGCGGTTAGTTCTTATTATTAAAAGAATGGTTACGTTCATAGGCTTTTGTCTCAAATAAGTGTAAGTAATCATTCCATCGCGCAGCCTCCGCTCTGAAAATTATGGTCAACAACACTGTTTCCTGTGAGTTTGGCACGCAGGCTTTATTATTATTTTTAAATGTGCTGACCATTTAGCTGGAAAGTGAAAATGAGTGGGGTTAAGGAAGAGGAAAGCGTACGTTACAGTGGGCAAGCGAGAAATGAAATGAAGGAGCTTTTTCTGGTTGGAGGTTTTTAATAGAGGAAGCAGGTGGGTTAGTGTACGTGGGAGTGCCTTTGCCTTTTGAGTGTAGTTTGAGCGCTTGTCAGTGATATCATGATGACGAGGGAGGGTAAGTTGGACATTACATTGACCCAGATTTGTATTGGAATTTACAATACCATTCAAGTCCCAAGTCCTAACCAATAAAAATAGCAATTATAGGCACGGGTACAGGCCAGCACCAATGGTGCCTAATTTTGTTCTAGTCAATTTTAATCTGTAAATTTTAAGTAATATATGAATAAAATAAAATAAGTATTTGATTAATTAGAACTGAAAATCTGTTCCGCACAGGCCCCCCTAGCTTGTTAAGAAGTGCTACGTTGCATTGGTAGTATAGGCAGGCAGGCGTAGGCCCAATGATCTCCCCAGTCCTATTTTGCAAGTAGAAAGGGGTGGGGTCCTTTCGCGTTAAGAGACGTGGATGGTGCACTGGCACGCCCACATGTCCACTACTGCCATTTGGAATTTGGAGTGGTACTGTACTGGATGGTTGTTTATTATTTCCTGGCAAGAATTGTCTGCTTGTCTCCTCTCTTGGAGACCTTCACCTTGAGCAGATGAAGATGAAATTCAAAATGTAAGGTGGTGGTCTGATCTCCCATTCCCAAGCTCATTGTTCGCAATGCTAAAGGTGTTTAATTGGCTGCTTCAGCTAAAGAGGAAAACAATTATAGAAAGCCCATGGTCCTACTCCAACGTCCAACCACAACACCTTTTCCCATTTCCTATTTATGTCATTGTTTGGTTTTTGATCTGCTTCTGATTCCAAATTTGAGAAAGAAAGCAATACAAACAGAAACTATCATGGACCAAGACAACAATGTCCAGTCCAAGGCCACATTGTTTGGGCCTAGATGAACAATTGCTGCAAACCGCGATTTACAGTCCATTGATTAGTTTTCACTGATCCAGTCGCGGCATTGTCAACATTGCGTGAGCTCTAGTGGTAACTTGCTCTCTCCTTCCAAATCCAATAAGAACTGTCTCCTTCTCTGCTATTCTACGTTTAGAGAATACTTCGTTTTAGGTTAGTTTGATCTTTTTATATGTTCCTTCGTTTGTTTGCATATTGTACTTCATCCATCTTTTGACTAAGCTTCCTACTTTAACGGCCAAATGATCTACTTAACCAGTAGCGATCACTGGAAGATGGTGAATGCATTTGGATTTATGGAATCATTTGATCTATATCTTAATGTTCATACCTGCATGTTTAATGTACAACTTTCTGCAGATTATTGTTAGTTGTACTAAATGGATATTATATCGTCCATGTGCACTTATCACACATTTCAATATATAATTTTGGCCTTTTAAGTTCAAATAGGATGAGAATGGGAGTGGAAATGGAATACAAATGGAAAGAATTATAGATTAGATTGCATTTTCTTATTGATAACAACTATATTAAAGTTGGAGGAGATTATTTCCCAAATAGGAACTAAATTTTGTTAATTCTTGGATGACAGGACCTGGGGCCCCAATATGAGGTATGCCATAGCCTTATGCATGAAAACAATTGAGCTATCAAAAATCATCCATACCGCCGACGGTTTGTACGGCATTAACTCATGGTTTTCTTCATAGCCTCTGGCATAATTTAATAGCACACCATTCTTCTTCCTTATGCTGGTCTAACTTAATTACCCGCGTTCAACTAGTATTGAATACCTTGAATATTAATCAAAATACTCACTACCTTTTATTGGCAGCCAACAGCTTTACAACCTCAAATCACATGATTGACATTTTCCAAATGTGCATCAACGATGTAGAATGTGCTAAGCATATAGGTTCAATAAGGACAGTTATCCAGCTTGTGTATGACACGCACATTAACCTATACAAGTCTTTCAATATTTTGCCAACCTTCCTGGGTTGCATAAGATACAGAATATGATATAGTTTCTTTGCAATCTCAACACTTGTTTTTGTGTCCATGCTCAAGTTTGTACTTCTTTTTTACTTTTTGCATCTATTTTTATGCTTACATTTGAATTTATATAAAGAGAGTGCGTGGAAAATATAGCTTCATAAAAACATGAACAAGGTGATCCTGTTCTCTGGTCTCTTTCAGACGCATTACTTCCATATGAATGGTCTGTGCCCTATTGAGATTCAAATGTCGTCGTATTAGAATAAAACAACAATGATTTTAAACATTAAGGAACCTCGTGTCCACTTTGAGCTATAATTCTTGATTAGTGGGGGAATGAATCACTTTGTTAATCTTACAAGGAGACAGAAAAGACAGCAGAAGAATTTTACTTTGGTATGTTGACAAGACATACAAGGTGGGAGACAATCATGGGCCAGCCTGCTGCACAAGACCCCTACAATATAACTTCAGAAGAAACAATTTAAACACTAAAAAGCCATGTGGCTTAATTATGTGAAAGGAGTAGAGCTATTTTCTAGTCCGGTCGCTATCAAAACTGTAAGAAGCCTCCGGAGAATTAGTTTCCCTGCTATTAGAGTAGCCTCCAAACTTTTCTTCCTTAGAGAAACAAAAAAGAAGTTCTGAAATTTGGTCACACTGAAAATCTAACATCATTGCGGTTTGAACTTTTGGGTTTCATTTCCCTGGCTGTGATTGTGCTCAATAACATCTTAATGATACATGTTTCATTTTTGTGTGGTCCACATGTTTCGTGTCTTGTACTCGTAATCAGAAGTGATCAATTTTTTTGGGTCATATCTTAAATTCATATTAACCGAGAAATAGAAGTCTTATTGCCAAAAATGTGATTACAATAACACAGTTGATGACTTTACATCACTGGTTCTATAAATGCATAGTTACTTTTGTTAAGTCAAGAAGACTTCACGTCTATTAATTTTGGTGATAATTAAATAATAATAATATTAAAAATAAATGAAATGGTTTGATAAGTGTGTTAAGCGTGCAACAAAAACACAGAAGAAGTAGAAAACACAGAAGAAGCGAAAACATAGAAGAAGCGCGGAAAATACATAAGCGAAAACACAGAAGAAGAGAAAAACACAGATGATACAGAGATGGAGATACTCTAGTACATCAGATAGTTAGTCAGTTAGAGTTAGTTACAGAACTCAATTGAATAACTGTTTCTACAAGAAACAAGAAGCAGTTAGAGACGAAGGCTATAAATACAAGTCGTAGTCGAAGACTGAACTAGTTTTTAGTTTTTGATCTTTAAGCTTTCAATATATTACTTACATAGAAAAAGTCTATATTCAAAGTGCGATACACGAGAGCAAACTCTACTGTAACAAAAAGCTTGCAATATCTTTCTAGTAAGAGAAAGGAAAGTCTAAGAGCCTGAAGAGGCTAAGACAGCTGAAAGAATACTTGGTGTAAGAGACCTGAAGAGGCTCTGAAAAGAAAATAATACTTGTAAATTTGGAGAAGATAGTGAAATCTCAGACGAACTCTGAGGATTGGACGTAACCCAAGGTTTGGGGTGAACCAGTATAAAAATTGCCATGTCTAATTTCTAACTCTGTACTTTAATTTCTATTATTCTTAAACACATATATAGAAGTTTTTTGCTATTTAATCACGTAACTATTTTTAGTATTTATCTAATAGTTTGAATTTTTTTAAAAGATATATAAAAGGGTTTTGTATTCACGAAAAGAATACACAATTCAACCCCCCTTCTTGTGCATTTTGTATATTGTACGTGAATTCTATAATAACAAGTGACTTGCTTCAGTTGGTATCAGAGCTCGGTTTTCAAGAACCACTGTTACAAAGTGAAAACAAAGATCCATGACTGAATCATATGTTTTTATAGCTGAAGGTGCCTCCGTCACAAGATCTTCTGCGTTCAATGGTGAGGATTATCATTATTGGAAGGACAGGATGTGGCTCTTCATAGAATCCACACACACATATCATCGAGAATGGACCATACATACCAATGGATGATGAAGGAAATATCATTCCTCGTACCAGATGGTCAGCCGATCACAAAGCTAGATTTCAATTAAACTCAAAATCCAAATTCTTTCTGAGTTGTGCTTTAAGCAGAAGTGAATATGATAAAGTTCATGGATGCGAAACTGCAAAGGAGATGTGGGACACTTTATCCATTGACATGAACGCACAAACTAGGTGAAAGAGTCCAAGATAAGTATTCTTGTATATTAGTATGAGCTGCTTAAGATGAAAGAAGATGAGTCTATTGATCAGATGTTTGGATGATTTCAAACTATCGTTAATGGAATTAAAGCTCTTGGGAGAATCTACAATAATCAAGACCATGCCAGGAAGATTCTTAGAAGTCTGCCAAAAAAATGGAGACCCAAAGTCACTGCAATACAAGAAGCCAAGGACTTGAGTAAATTAAAGCTTGATGAATTGCTTGGTTCTTTGAAGATACAAGAAGTAGAGCTGGATGCAGAAGATAAACCTAGAAGAGACAAATCTATAGCATTAATGGCTAGTCAGAAAAATCATAAGACTAAGAAGAATAAAAGTTCATCGTCAAAAACATTAAAGATTGAAAATTTCAAGAATGACGATACTAGTGAATCTGAACAAGATTCAAGTGAAGATGATGATGAATTATCTTTCATTTCAAGAAATATTAGAAGAATGTGGAAAAAGAAAGAAAAAGGAAATAAAGAGTTTTCTTTTAAGAAAAATAGCAAAGACGAAGTCAAGAACGAGAAGACCTGTGTCATTTGCTACGAGTGCAACAAACCAGGACACTACAAGTCAGAATGTCCGCTGCTTAGAAAAAAACCGAAGAAAAATAAAGAAAATAAGAAGAGCATGATGGCAACTTGGGAAGCTTTGGATTTGTCCGAATTTGACTCTGATTCAGAAGCGTCAGTACAAGCAAATATATGCTTGGTTGCCGAAAAAGAAGATGACGAGGAGGTAACTTCTAACTTTAACGAACTTCAAGATGCATATTTAGAATTGTTAGAAGATTCACATGCTATACTAAAGCAGTATAGATCTTTAAAGAGAAAGTTTGTCGAAAACTTAAAGAACACGGAAGTATTAGAAAGAGAAAACGTCTGCCTTAAGAAACAAGTAGACAATTTGAAGAAAAAGGTAACTATAGATAGATCTGAGAAAATTAGTCAGTTAAAACAAAGAATTAATACTCTTTCAGCAGATTTATCAACCTTTACTGAAAGTACGAAGAAAATGAATGACATGATTGGAAGATATAGACACCCTAATGATAAGA
>JAOSBM010000004.1:11897135-11907769 GCA_027568955.1 Erythroxylum tenue
ATGTAGCTTTTATTTCTGAAATAGAGCCTAAGAAAATTGATGAAGCTCTTCAGGATGAAGCTTGGATTTTAGCCATGGAAGATTAGCTAAACCAATCTACAAGGAATAAAGTTTGGTCTTTAGTTCCCAAACCCTCCAAAAAGTCTATCATAGGAACTAGATGGGTTTTTAAGAAAAAACTAGATGAGTCAGGTAGAGTAAGTTGTAACAAAGCTAGATTAGTAGCTCAAGGCTATAATCAGCAAGAAGGAATAGACTATAATGAAACTTATGCTCCTGTAGTTAGATTAGAAGCTATTAGGATCTTGCTTGAATATGCTGTTTGTCATGATATATAACTTTTTCAAATGGATGTGAAAAGTTTCCTTTTAAATGGTTTTATAGATGAAGAGGTTTATGTAAAGCAACCTCCTGGTTTTGAAGATTCTAAGAAACCAGATTATGTCTATAGATTTCATAAAGCTTTGTATGGTTTGAAACAAGCTCCTCAAGCTTGATATGATCGTCTAAGTTCCTTTTTGATTGAGAATGGTTTTAGTAGAAGACATGTAGATAAGACCTTATTTAGAAAATGTGTTAAGAATAATTTCATCATAGTATAAATATATGTTGATGATATTATCTTTGGTTCAACGTCTAAAAAGTTATGATCCAGTTTTGAGAGTCTAATGAAAAATGAATTTGAAATGAGCATGATGGGTGAATTAAAATTCTTTCTTGGTTTACAAGTTAAGCAAACCAAAGAAAAGATTTTTATTCATCAACAGAAATATATCAAAGAACCGTTGGTTAAATATGGAGTGGAAAAAGTAAAGCCTATGTCGACTCCTATGCATCCTTCAAACCTTTTATCTAAGGATGAAGCAGGTAAGAAGGTTGATCAAACCCTCTTTAAAGGAATCATTGGTTCTTTACTTTACCTTACAACAAGCAGACCTGATATACTATTTAGTGTCTGTTTGTGTGCAAGATTTCAAGCAGATCCTAGAGAATCTCACTATATTGCTGTCAAAAGAATTTTGAGATATATATTAGGTTTTACTGATCTTTGCTTAATGTATGAGAAAGGTAAAGATTTCAGGTTAATTGGCTATTATGATGCTGATTACGTCGGAGACATGATTGATAGGAAGAGTACAAGTGGAAGTTGTGACTTTCTTGGCCACAACCTAGTTTCCTGGCCAAGTAAGAGGCAAAGTTCAATTGCTCTATCTACTGCAGAAGCTGAATACATGTCAGCTGCAAGCTGTTGCTCATAGACGTTAAGGATCAAGTACCAGTTAGAAGATTATTCAATACAAGAAGAACAAATCCCAATCTTCTGTGACAACACAAGTGCTATCAACCTATCGAAGAATCCAATACAACACTCGAGGGTAAAGCATATTGAAGTTAGACATCATTTCCTACGAGACTATGTACAGAGGAAGATCGTTAGTCTACAATTTGTTGAGACAAATCATCAATGGGCAGATATCTTCACTAAGCCTTTGAATGAAGAAAGATTCAAAGAAATCAGACAAAACTTGAATATGGTAGTGTTGAGTGACCAATCGTTTGAAACATCATGACCCAAATGATTTTTTTAGTAAAGTAGATAAAAAGTCGTAAGTTTTCAAGAGAACAGTAACAGTAAGTTACAAACGGTAATTTCTTTCAAGAGAAGGTATTAGAGGGAAATCTTCTCAAAACCTTTAAAATATCACCTACTTTAGAATATTCTTGAAATACTCTGAAATCGACTTTTGCAGAACTCTCAACAAAACATTCCATTACTCTGTTCTTGATATCAAGCTCTTTCTGTTCACATTTTCAACTTCAGATACTAACATCACTACTTTGAGAAAAGTACTTGTGTGTTTAGTCTTTATTCTTTACAGATCACAAATGGAGCAATCTATGATTTATGGAAGATACGTTGATTTCGATTCTTTAAAAAAGAACCAGATGGACATTGAACCAGAAATTGATGTAGTAGGATGGAAAAATTTCTTCCAGGTTTGTGAAACAGTCTATCTGAATGAAGTATATGAGTTTTGGAAGAATGCAAAAGTAGTAGACGGTACTTTATTATCAATGGTGGATAGATTGTCGATTATTGTGACACTGGACCTAATCGAGAAAGTTAGTGAATGTCCATGTGTTAGAGCAAAGGTGTCTCATAACACAAGATAGATGACTCGAGTCAATGCAAAAAAAGCACATATCAATCGACAACTCTATGGAAGTAGTGACCCACAGGACAAGAAGGCGTCAACTCTTGTTCCAAAGGCTAGGGTTCTACATGCGTTACTTTTTCATTATGTTCTACCAAGAACAGGATTGAAGAATGTTGTGACGACGATAGATGAACAATGCTTGTTCCATTTACTCAACCATTAACCTATAGATCTTCCACACTTAATTCTAAGTTACATGATGAAGTCGAAGAGAGAATCTAATGCCCTACCGTATGATATGCTACTGACAAGAATCTTCAGAGATTTTGGAAGTTTTCTTGAAAGAGGAAACATAATGAAGATGAACATAAAAAGCGTCATTAACGCGTCAACTGTCAGTAGAATGGGCTTGAAGAATCAAGAAAAGGAGGATACAGATTCTATGGCAAAAGCAAGGACTGAGGGGGAGCGTATTGTCAAACGCAGTTTGAGTGAAAAGGTTACTCCCACAAGGAAGACAAAATCTCAATCTATAGGAAGAATATCTACAGAAGAAAAGAAGAGTAAATCGTTAGATGAATCAGTGAAAGCTAAGACGATTTCACACAGAGAAGAAAGCTAGGTGAAACAGTCTGTCAAACAAGTGTCGTTGAAAAGAAAGGGGGAGATACTTCATTCCGAGAAACCCAAACAAGCAAGAAAGACACCGAGACTATTAACCCTGCGTCAACAAGAGCAGAAGAAATGGAAAGGTTTAACTCTTGATAAAGATTCTGGAAAGACAGAGAAAGCACCACATGCTACTAGATCTTTGGTCTCAATTTTGTAAGATCAACCAGCAAAATCGACTAAAGAAATAGAAATTAAGAGGAAGTTAGTGTTTGAGAGGAAGAAACCTCAACAACAACCTCCTTTTAGACTGGTAAAAGAAAGTAAGAAGCAGAAGACCAGTCAGAAAAAGAATACTTCAACTGATATTCAACAAAAGACAAAGTCAGTTGAACACACTTCAGCACATTATAATCCTTCTCAACATATCAGGAAAAAGGATTTAATACTGAAGGTGATTGAAGAACCTGTACCTATGAGAAGTAGAAGCTCAATTATTGTAAGGGAACCTGTGAAAAGGTTAGTAAAGGTACAAGTTGAACCAATTCTGATCAATAGTCGATCAATACATCTGTTGAACCATAGAGAGAAAATGTTATATGGTGTTTTGCGAGATGAAAAGTCAGAACCATATCCAATGCAGATGACCAAGGAGCGATATACTATTTTCCCAATCACAAACAGAACATTGATCAAGATTGTACCAGACATACAACCAAGACCTTCAAACATTGTACGCAATGAAGACAAATGGAAAAAGAAAATGTATCCTGATGGGAAAACAGATAATCTTACAAAAGATTAGATACAAGCAGAAGTGGGGAACATAAATGAGGTATGCAATGCAGCTCAACCTAGAGGAATCTATGTTTCACATCATATTTCTAAGCCATCAGGAAGTCAGTGTGGACGCTTCACCACAGATGAAACTTTTCAGGTAGTTAGAAGAGTGACCAAAGGACAGTACAGAACCATCAGAGTTGAAGGTATTAGTTTCAGCTTAGAGACTTTTGTGCATCTAATCATGCACTTTAGACCTTTGAGTTTTATATCTTTAATTAAAGATGTCCTATACCTTCTTGAAAAACTAGTTCTAAAACTACCTAGACCTGATGACCTTGATGTCCTAGAAGGAATACAATTTTTCAAACCTCATGTTATCACAATCATAGAATTAGGTGTTTTACCTTCAGAAACATCTGTTGCTACAAACTTCCTTCTACCAAGAAAACCTCAATAGGAATCTACTATTGTTTTGGAAGAAGTTAGTTACACACAATAGTGGAGTTAGGAAGCCTTAGTAAAGGAAATTGAAGAAATTCACACTAAGGTCGATGATTTGGGTGACTCAGTGGGTGATCTATATGAGGAAGTTACTCATCTACGAGTTTCTATTGAAGAAGACCTCAAGTTGATCCGCACTGATATGCAACGAATGTTTTCTGAAATCATGAATCATCTTCGGTAATTTTTTTTGATTAATAACAAATAGGGGGAGAAGAGCAGAAGCAGAAGAAAGATAGCAGAAGAGCAGAAGCAGAAGAAAGAAAGTACATGGGGAGACCAGAGACAAGAAAAAGAAGATAGTATTGACTACAATCTCTTTCTCACATGTGTTATCTTTTGTTGTCTTCTTATTCGCTATCTTAATAATATTCAGTTATTCACTTTTATCTTTCTAAAATTATGATTATTTGTTATCATCAAAAAAGGAGAGATTGTTAAGTCAAGAAGACTTCACGTCTATTAATTTTGGTGACAATCAAATAATAATAATATTAGAAATAAATGAACTATTTTGATAAATGTGTTAAGCGTGCAGCAAAAATACAGAAGAAGCAAAACACAGAAGAAGTGGAAAACACAGAAGAAGCGAAAACACAGAAGAACCGCGGAAAACACAGAAGAAGAGAAAAACACAGACGATACAGAGATAGAGATACTCTAGTACGTCGGACAGTTAGTCAGTTAGAATTAGTTACAGAACTCAACTGAATAACGGTTTCTACAAAAAATAAGAAGCAGTTATCTAGAAGCAGTTGGAGATGAAGGCTATAAATACAAGTCGTAGTCGAAGATTGAACTAGTTTTTAGTTTTTGTTCTTTAAGCTTTCAATCTATTACTTACATAGAAAAAGTCTGTATTCAAAGTGCGATACACGAGAGCAAACTCTACTGTAACAAAAAGTTCACAATATCTTTCTAGTGAGAGAAAGAAAAGTCTAAGAGCCTGAAGAGGCCAAGACAGTTGAAAGAATACTTGGTGTAAGAGACCTGAAGAGGCTTTGAAAAGAAAAGAATACTTGTAAATTTGAAGAAATATAGTGAAATCTCAGACGAACTCTGAGGACTGGACGTAACTCAAGATTTGGGGTGAACCAGTATAAAAATCGCCGTGTCTATCTTCTAACTCTTTACTTTAATTTTTATTGTTCTTAAACACATATATAGAAGTTATTTGCGATTTAATCACATAACTGTTTTTAGTATTCATCTAATAGTTTGAAAAAGTTATTTTAAAGAAATATAAAAAGGTTTTATATTCACAAAAAGAATACACAATTCAACCACCATTTCTTGTGCATTTTGTATATTGTACGTGAATTCTATAATGACAAGTGATTTACTTCAACTTTTTTGACTGTATTTTCTTTATCTAATGATTCTGGTCATCATCTTATTTTAATCTTAATACAAACTTTTTTCAAAATTTTCTGGATTTTGTTTACACTCCATTTATTTGATAAAGCATGTGAAAAGAAAATGCCGATAAATCCTGTAGGTCTTGGAGAGAAGTCACAGGGAAATCCCCTTCTATGTTAATGTTCATGTGTTGTTTATATCAACTTTTGGTTTTGGCTATATCATCTTCCTGTGCCCAAATGTTAAATAACTATGAGAAGTTTGATTGGCCCCTTGACACGAGAAGTTATGAATTAGTATGTTATGAGTATAGTGTGAGAATACGAGTTAAGAATATAAAACATTCAGAGAAAGGAAGCTGACCTCTTCGAAAGAAAAGGAAAAGCCGAAAGCACAAACACTAGTGCAGTTGCACTCACTATGTGATGTCAACTTACCACGGACTTGACATCAATTTTGTTTCCCCGTATGTGCTGAATGTTCCTTGACATTTGGTCTATATTCCTACGAAGACTTTTATGATCCAAACATTGTCGCATAAACCGTAGAGAAGAATTATCAGTCATCAAATAGGTGGTCTATCCACAAATGCTTGCTTCCAAATATTTTTCTTAGATGGAACATTTCGTTATGTGCTTTTGATTTGCTTTGCCTGCAAAGGTTTATACAGAAAAGGTCAGACAGTCGTTGGAATTTTTTAGAACCTATTGTATTTGTTTAAAAATGGGGTGGGCTAACATGAGGTGGTTTCGTGCGTCAAAAGGAAATGTCCAAGGCAGATAAATGAACATGCATCTGGCTTATATGCAAACATATATTTTTGAAGAAAAGTGGTGGAGTCGTACATAATTTATAGCATGGTTGCTTGAATGCTGCATCTTCAGTTAATGCGGGAGGATCCTGACCAAATATTATCTCACAACTCATATCTTCAAAATCTGCAAAATAATTTGACAGCAATACAATATGAACTGCATTTGGTGGATTAGACTATTGGTAACATGAGCTTTTAGTATTTATTGGAAACAGGAGTCACTAGGAACTGATATAGGTGGCTTTGTTCATGTTATATGCAGACTAGGTTAAACATTAATGGTTGATTTCAAGGGAAACAGTTGAGTATCGGTGTCTCCGCATTTAGCATGGTAGAGTAAGCAGCATTATTCATGAAGTGTATTAGTTTACAGTCCATAATTCAGGTGCCAATGTCTCAATTTGATATGCAATTTATGCAGTAATGTTTAATCTATTTTCCACAACTCTCAAGTGAGATTGGATGGTTCTAATAGCAGTGTGCACCTAAATGCTTTAGCTCGGGGCCCTCCATTGACATGATGAGCTAAGCCTCCACATTCTCTAATGCAGTTACTATTACTCCTTCAAGTGTGATCCCCTTTTCTGTCTCTGTTATTCAATTACTATATGAGGAAAGTTAATTGATTTTAATTCCTATTGCAACTCTTATAGTCCAAGAAATCTATAGTCTTTTCTCCGACTTGAATCAAGAATTTACAAACTTCGCATTTAATTTTTTATTTTACAGGAATAGGGAGACCATGCCTATCAAGTGAAGAAGACCGTGAAAGAAATCCTATGCTTTAGAAACAAAATGATGCCCTGGTGATTGTCTGATCTGTTAATATTTGCAAGCTTTTTATTGTTGGTTGCTTGACCTCTAGTATAAGTATAACGGGTTACTCAAAATACTCATGGACTCCAAAATGTTCTCCTGAAAGTTGGTGAGCAAATAAAAAATTTCTGCAACAGTCACGAAAATAGGAAGTAGGTATTATGTCCTTGGCAATTTGCCCATGTATATAATTTATTTTGAGATGGATGACACTTACTAGGAACCATATTGACAGCCATTCCCATGGACTTCTTAATAAACGTCTGAGTTGGCACTTTGCAGAGATTAGTACACATCCCAACACAATTGGTCTCCTCCAAAAATCTGCGAAATGTGATACAAGTAAAAACTGTTGAATTTAGTATAATGGCAAGAGCAATGAGTACTTTGATGATGATGGGCACTATTTATGGCGTTCGTGATGGTAATGGAGATGGGAAGGGAGTCTAGAAGCAAGCCATTGGAGGAGATTCTTTTGGCCATGAAAAGTGTACAAGGTAGGTGGATATGGGACCCTATTCTTGGTTCAAATAGACAAGTGCTACTGTGAAAAGCAATAAATTTTGGTACCTGCACTTTTTTATGTGGACTACATTCTTTTCTGCTGTCCCGTTGAACTCGGACTCCCGCACCTCGTGTTTGTTTATATGTCGATAAGATGAGCCCCATTAGTATACATAAATGACTTAATACCGACATCAGACCTGACGAAGTAGATGCATGTGTGTGCATCTTTTTGGAGGACGTTTTGTTATGTTCCGGTGCTTAGTTCTCAAAATTCTGTCATGGTAGCTCTTGAAACCAGCTGCTTTGTGTAACAACTAACTACAAAGATTCAGTTTATAATAGATGGAGAGGGAGAGGGTTATACCTCCGAGCTAATTTGTCATTTGGAACTATAAAAAATAAAATCAAATACATAAAAGAGTAAGGTCGCTGTCGTCACTTCCGATGTACCAAAAAAAAGATGGTAATGAGTTATGTTTTCCTCTTCTTTTTTTTTTCTTCAAAATTAGTGGTTTCCATGAGTTATTTATTCTTTCCAATAAGCCTATTTGGGAGTAGCATCCCATAGTGTAGGATTTAACCCTTCTCTATGTTCCAACCTCACTTCTTTGTATCTCTAGTGTAGTATGTTATACAAATTCACAACTTGGTCTGAGGTAGATAACACGAGACTGGGTTTGTTCATATTATAAGTGGTGGTGCGTTTCTAAAAACAATGGTGATGAACAGTTTTCTTCTTAACTAAAGGCTTCAATTTTCGATTGAAAGTAAGTCTAATCCTGTTGTGTGATAAAGACTTAAATTCAGACATGCATATAGCTGTACAGGATTATTAGGATTCTGCCATGAAGCTCATGTATTTAAATAAACAGTTACCTCGCATGGTCCGATCAGCCAAGCAAAAAACAAGGTTGTAAAAGTGGCAAAGTACTCTCGTGTAAATTTACTCTGAGGAAGCACTGCTTTGATCTGGCATCATATTAATAAAAAATAGAAATGTTGAGAATTGAGTCGACGTGATTTAGGTTTGAGACAAAACAATCCTTAATTGTTATCGAACAATCATATATTTACAAAAGCCATCAAGATGTCAACATTCCACAACTCATTCATTGGTAAGTATGCAACTATGCATGATCGTGATCCAACGAAGGAGATAAAGCTCAGGATGATAAAAACAAGAAACAATTAACTTGCCAGATTGAGGATCACTTCTGGGATGGCTTTATGGAGAGCTTGGATCACAATCTCTCTTTGTTCTATGAGACTGAATTTTCTGGACGCATCTACTGCTGCCTGCACCAAGCTATCATAACCACTCTTGCTATTTCTCATCTCTGCAACATATGTTCCCTCAGAAAATAACGCTATATATGCGTAAAAACTAAAAGCATCCAATGGAAACTAACCAGTTACAGCTTGGACGCTCTGGGATAGGTGGTTCACTGCTAGCTGTTCAAACCAATTTTCATTGTAAACAGTCTTCCCCGTTAGTCCTGGAACAATATCTGCTGGTTTGGAGATGTTTCTAAAATTATCGGTTGGCCTCGCCAGCACGGCCAGAACTGTTGAGTAACTCAGCTTGCTTCTGCGGATCAACGGAGGGCGGAATGGAATAAGATTTCTCGTTGGTAATGGTAAGAGAAGTTTCGGTTCCATATTTGAAGAAGAAGAAAATGTAGCAGAGCACTTGGTAGTGTAAAATTGTTGTGGAGGGGGACAAATAAGAAAGAAGAGCATTTTAAAGACGTCTCGTACATGAGATCCTGTAGTCTGGACTTTTGGAGCTTTGCACACTCTAAATATTCCTTGTTTTGCTTTCAGTTGCTATGGCTGAGGATAGCCATTGTTTAAGAAAGCCTTGGAAAGTGGGCTCTTTTATTTAGAAGTTGGTGAAAGCCACAGATTTACTAATCTAAACTACTATTGTTTGCATCACACGATAGGAACTTGAGGTGAAGGAAGTCAATAATTTTGGCATTTACCAATTAATCAATATATCTAAATTGTTTAAAAATCATCCCATTTTGCTGTCTGGCAAAAACTTCGTGTCAAGCCATACAACACGTTCCTGCCTGATCTACACAAACAATCGTTCATAAGAATTTCAGTTTGAATTGATAATACTATATACATAGTCAATCCAGCCCGGCTTAACTAGAATGGCCCATATGCAAATGATTTAGATATCAGTGTCCTCAAGGTTAGATCTTCAACAATAAAGACAATGCAAGCCCCTAAAAGTAGGTACAGTAGATTACGCTCAAGTCAACTACTCGAAAACAAATGAGGGTGGCTTAAAGTAACCTCAGGAGTAGCTGGAGACATACGGTTTTGATGCTTCTTTTATTTTCATTATTCATTTACTTACAGGTTACTCGATTCTTTGGTGGAGTTTCTAATGGACTCCTAAAATGATTAAACAAGCAAATAGTTTTTGGTCCGAAACGTATCCCAAAATTAAAAGACTGCTGATACTAATTACATTAACGTCTTAATCAATCAAAATGCCTGCATTACTGATAAATACTAAATACTAAACGGTAGGCTGTGCCATC
Source organism: Erythroxylum tenue (assembly GCA_027568955.1). NCBI lineage: Eukaryota > Viridiplantae > Streptophyta > Magnoliopsida > Malpighiales > Erythroxylaceae > Erythroxylum > Erythroxylum tenue. The sequence continues at coordinate 11,907,242 of JAOSBM010000004.1, forward strand.
TTAACCAAAGCTTTGATATAATCTAACTCGTCAATGCTTGGCTTGTCTAAGTTCCAAATGCATCATTTTCAGACGGCCGACCTTGTAGAAATAGAGAATGACAGAAGGAATTGAAGAAGAAGCTTGTATTTCTGTGTGTGTGAAAAGAGAAGTACATGCTTCTATTTATACATTGTAAATTTCTCTAAGTAAAGCAACAAATAAAATACATCATTAATGTACATGATCTTAGGAAAAAATAAAGGCTAATTTACAGGGATTTAGTTGACTAGGAGATATTGTGTGATATATGTTAATATCTCCCCTCAAACTCAAGATGGTAGTGACGATGATAAGGTGTCATTAGGCCTTACAAATTAACCCTAAAAGCTGGCACAAGTAGTATGAGCAAGTAGGGATTGTTCCCACGGAGAACTATAAAGTATGGATTCCAGCACAATTTAAACAAATAAATATGTTTAATAATCAAGCAATAGTGGACATAATTAAAGCAAGAGAATAATCTAACTAAATGCAATCTATACAAGT
>JAOSBM010000004.1:11936274-11948226 GCA_027568955.1 Erythroxylum tenue
CTTTAAATATATATATTGATGAAAATAAAGAAATTAGAAGGTAAAAGTACACTTAAATATTTCAAGACTATTTATAAACATAAAGACCACAAAATTTCCTTTACTTAAAAAAAAGATATAACGTTAAAGTCATTAACGTTATAATGACGTTAAAGTGTCATTTAATGTTATAAGCAGAGTAACCTTACAAGCAGAATTAAAATACCAGTATTTTAAAGCAGAGTAATGTTTTGTAACCCAAATAAAAAAGCAGAGTTAAGCTTGTTTGTTTGGTAATAACAACTTAAGGAGGGGGCTGAAGAAATGGGGCCCTGGGCAGGTGCCCTGTTGGCCCTTGCCTAGGGCCGGCACTGCTTGTTGGCAACATTTGTGCGTTCTCAACACCAACAGTTAGATATATTTACAAAGGCATTGGGTCAACAACAATTCAAGTATTTGCATGACAAGTTGGGCATTAGTGATCTACATGCTCCAACTTGAGGGGGAGTACTAGGCAATAATATATTTTGTAATATTTATGGTAATTATTGTGTAAATATTTTTAGGAAGTAGGGTTTTACATAGGCTTTTATTTAAGGCCCTTTGCTCTCGTTGAAAAGAACGACATTATCTCCTCAAAACTTATCAAGTACAGCGCTAAAATTTTAAACATAAAGATTTAATCTTTAAAAAAATTGAAAGATATTTGCTTGAAATTAATACAAAAGACTATACATTACAATGTCCTTCTCAACAATAAATGTGACTTGCATCAATCATACAACCCGACAATGAATTGGCTGTCTTTAAAGTATTGCCTGCTCGCTAATAATTTCAAGGATGTGTATGTAATACAAATACCATACGAAAGGAATTAATTTGATTTATCCAGTGGCAGTTACTAATAATTGGTTGAATATACATATGCTGAAAGAAGTCGCAATTCGTATGCAGCATAACATACAATACCATGAATCTTGAGATACTATCTTATTATGCATCTGTGTGTGTTGTATTAGACGATTTAATTATCTTTTGTCTTAAGATCAATTCTTATGCAAGGAAACGTGTATCCGAACGCAGTTCCAGGAGCGGATTGGACCCGCGGTCACTGGTAAGAAATAACACTTGTGTTAAATTAATTGCCCTAGACTAGACCATATTCTCGGTGCGTGTAGAAAATTAACTTATCAATATAATTATGAGAACAGAACTTGGCGAAGGAGTTTAGTCAAAGAAATAAGGTGATAAAGATGAGAAGGTATTTTAATTTAACATTTTGTTTAATAAAATCAAAGATTTCTCACTTGGCCACTCATGGTTGAGATGCATCGGACTATCTCCAGATATTTTAATTAACAAAACCAGCTCCTACTACAATAAACAGGGATGATTCAAAAAAAGCAAAACGACATTCATATCTTGTACAGAAGAGAGTTTTTCCAACAAACGTAAGGTGGAGATGGGCTCAAACTCAAACCCAACCTTTTGGGTGAAAAATGGATAAGAAAGGGCACGTTTGAGATTTACATCACATCACCTTGGCTCCTAGCATAGACCGTCCCACTCCCACTCCCACTCCCACTCCCACTCCCACTCCCTCCCAAGTCGCACTCGCCACATTTGTAATTCATTAGTCTACTTTTAAAAGACCAAAAGGACCATCTTTTTATTTCTCCCCAAATTACCCTCGGTCCGTTAATGACACGACAAGTGGCTCTCCATTATTATAATTTAGAAATGAGTAGCAATTGCTTTGCCATATGTAGTTTCATTAACTAAATGACGTTTTATTATACATAACTATCGCCCCTGGAAAAGCAAGGAATCCACCAAATTTGCTGGCTTCAACAATTAGGCTGATAATCAAACAATTCATTATTGAAATTCTTTTTCTTGGACTTGTTACTTTTCACTTGGACACTGTTTTATTTTATGGATTATTCCAGACTCTTTCTTTCTTAAAGTAAGTGTACTCGAGAAAAGAAAACCACTCCTAATCACTTGAGTATGCGCCACTTCACACCCCTTTCTTATACTTTCGCAACTTCACACCCCTTTCTTATACTTTCATAAGACTTCTGCTTTTAGACCCATTAGTTACCTTGACATTCTCAAGTTTGGCTCCGTAATTAATTCTTAATCTTCGGGATTGTTTGCTCAAATGACTTCTCCAACGACCCAAAGAGCATTTGGTTCCTTAATGGAGAAGTTAGAATGAGCTGAATGACCATTCTATCCTTTTGCTGCGAGACGACTGCTTTCCCAAAGTTACCCATACCATGATAGAGAATCGCTGCGATCTCCAAAATGCCCTCCAACAGAAACTGAAGGACATTTCAGAAAATTCATGTCGATACCCTCAAAACGTCCAACGCCCTAACGTGGCAGCGTTTGACAAGCTCAAGAAATCGAGCGGCCTAATTCCGTCGACACGTAACCCACTCGCTCTGCAGAGCTATATCCCTTGCCACGTAAGCATTACAGATGGCACAATACTTCTGGTTCTGCCAGCAACCTCTCGCACTCCCTAGTCTCTCCTCTTTAAAAACGCCCACGCCCGGTTCTGTGCTCTTGATCGTTCTTACTAAAAGCCAAAATTCACTCCACGAGCTTCAGCTGCGGTCGTTTCTCTCTCTCTTTTAACCGGTAAATTTGCTATCCTCTCCGGTGAGAAACTCAGTCGTCGGGAAATATGGATATTACGGCGATGAATTGTTATTTGGATTTCTTAGGTGCTAGCGTGACGTTATCTTGCTGTCGCGTATTTCGAAAATTTAACCCTATCTAGAAACCCTAAGCTAAAGCGACTTTTCTTAGAAGCGTTTCGAAGTTATTCCATGCTTTGTTTCGCAAATCAAAGGCAGAAAAGTATAACATAATGGGAGATAGAAGGTAATACGTTTCGAGGCTAAGGTGTCTTGATTCTTAATTCTGGGTTTCCATGTCGATATTTGTGATTATGATGATCTCATGTGATCGATGGCATGTTTGGAGTTCAAATTTTTAACTGACCTTGTTATCACTTGATAGCATTTCTTTTGTTCATCATTTCCCACTCTCTTCGACGAATGAAAACCCATTATTACTAGCGTATATACATAATTCACTAGCAGTAGCTAGTAAGTAGGTTAATTGAGCCTTTGGAAAAAATGAGGAATAGCGTTGGGTGATGACCATGAACGTTGAGCGTCACAGTCAACGCCGATCAAGCCCTTTTCTTCCAATGAAGGTACAGCCAGTTGGTTGCCATACACCACGATTACCGTCGAGTCGGTTGGAGCCAGTGAAGCCTGTGGCGAAATCAAGATTCAAACGGCTCTTCGAGCGCCAATTCCTGAAAAATTCAACCGTTGACAAGGTCGTCGGTGTTGAAGACCCACATTCCAACGGCCCTAACTGCTCAACTGACCTGGAGCCGGCCTCTCTGTGCTTGGCGAAGATGGTCCAGAACTTCATTGAAGAGAGCAACGAGAAGCAATCGTCAGCCGCCGTTAGGTGCAGCCGTAACCGATGCAACTGCTTTAATGGCAACTGTGACGACAGGTCTGAGGACGAGTGGGACGGCAATTTTGGCGAGTCTAATCTTCTGTCGTCTGGCGAAGCATGTGAATTTCTAAAGGTAAATAGGAATGACGGGAGGTCCTCGGTTGATTTGTTTTGATACCATTGTTGCTTAATGTTTCCCTAAGAAAATGATCCTTTTTTGTGGATAGAATTTGGTGTCATGTGTGAGCGTTTGTGAGAGGAATTTGCTAGCGGACACAGCGAGAATCGTTGATAAGAACAAGATCTGTAAGCTTGAAGATGATATTGGCCGTAAGATTGTGACTGATGGACTACTGGCTCTTGGATACGACGCTTCAGTATGCAAATGTCGATGGGAAAGATGTCCCTCTTATCCCGCCGGTACTTTCTTAAATTGATCTTGAAAATTGGTGGGAAACTGAGCTTTGCGTCATGGTTGTTGTTTGGGAAAATTAAAGTAAATTATCATCATTATTATTTTTGGGCATGCAGGGGAATATGATTACATAGACGTTATTGTAAATGGTGAGCGGCTGCTGATCGACGTTGATTTCAGATCGGAATTCGAAATAGCTCGACCAACGAAGCACTACAGGTCACTTCTGCAGATTCTACCTTACATCTTCGTGGGAAAAACTGATCGACTTCAGAAGATAATCGCTGTTGTATCGGAGGCGGCGAAACAGAGCTTGAAGAAGAAGGGTATGCATATACCCCCGTGGAGAAAAGTTGATTACATTAAAGCTAAATGGCTCTCTCCTTGCACTCGGGCCAGACCGTCGACGCGGACACTTACCCCGACTGAAATTGATGTTTCTAAACCTGAAAATGTTCAATCTTTGGTTCCAAAACTGACTCCTGACTTTGTTGGACTGAAGGCTAGAGAGAAGATTCCGGTGGATGATTCTGAACTGTGCGAGTCTGTGTTTAATTTATCGCCCGAAAGTTCTGTGGAAGAAGAGAAGTTAACTGCTTTGAAAGAGTCGAAACCGCTATTTCTAGCTCAGGTTAAGTCCAAAAGTTTACAGTCCGGGATCAAGATTGTCACTGGTTTGGCTTCGGTTATTGGAGATGAGTCATGAGGTTTTGATCGCCTTATTTTATCCTCCTCTTCTTTTTTTCCCTTTTATTTTTTTTTAAATTTTGGAGATCAGAGTAAATGATGGTACGTCCATATAGCCTATATCCCCTTCTACTTTTTTTGTAAGGGTATGATTACTTACTAATATCAATAAGAAAACTCACTTGAGAACAGCATGTACAGATTTGGGCTGAAACATTTTGTCCTCCTCCTTTGTGTTTTTACTTGTTATTAATCATTGTGGATTATTATCCTTTTCTTAAATGTCCAAATCTTAATAGCACCCTAAATGAAGGATTGTTTGCAGTTTCATTCCCATCATTTTAACGCGGAATTATTTTAAGTTGCAATCTGGAAACTGGGACAGTGGAATGAACAAAATTAGAGAGGAAGCGAAACCCTCCAAAGCACTTAATATTAATTTCTAGTTTTATTCATTTGTGCGTGTTGTGGTGACTTTTATCTGTATTATTTTCTTGATGGAAGAGAGGAACAGAATTTGATGGCAAGGAGGAGGAGAGCAAATGGATGGAAAAGGATTTTATAGGCACAGGTGCATTGGGAAAGTGAAACAGAAGATTTGATCTCCAAAAAGGAAGGTCCTGGAGCTAGGTGTCGTGCCTATGAGGTGCACGAAATTACTGCAAATGAATGCTAAGCAGTAAAATCTGTTTGTGTGGGATTATAAAATCAAGTAGAACATCTCCTGAGCTATATTTGGTTTGCAGCGTATGTTGTGAGTATTTATTGCATGATCACTCTGGGAATTTAGGTATGACCAGGCTGCTGTAAATTGTAATGGCTGGCTTCTTTAGTATGCTGATGCCTTAGGTGTTCTGTCGTACACTAAAGAGCAATTTAACATGATACAGACATTTTCCAAAAAAAAAAACGATACTAAGACTTATCCAAGTGTGTGCTGGAAGACTCGTGGTCGTCGTTGATTGGTTAAGACGGCAAGATGCAGCGATTCGTAGCTTAATTGAATAATACGGAGATACTTTGAAATGGAGGTAAAGCTGGCGTGTAAAAAAGGCTTTGCTTCAAACAGATTGTAGTCGATATTCGACTCAACCTTGAACTATATATTTGACTTGAGCTTATCTTGGGTTAAAGAAGGTTTTGCTTTAAACAGATTGTAGTCGATATTCGACTCAACCTCGAACTATATATTTGACCTAAGCTTATCTTGGGCCAAGTATCCTCCAGATATTTTAGATAATCCTAAGCACCAGAAGCGACCTTCTCTGCTAGCATGCACTAAATTTGTCTTTTATGGCTCAAGTCTTTCAACTGTGAACTGGGTGTATCTCAGGAAATTGTTCTAATTTTATCCGGAGTTCAATCATTGCATCTCGTAAATTTAGGCTCATTTTTTTTTGGACGGAATTTTGCGTCTAATATTATGGTGTCTTATTCTATCCTATAAATTTCAGTCATTTATCTATGAAACACTTATGTAAAACTTACATAAATAAATAGCTGAGATTTATGAGACAGAATAAAACACTGTAATATTAGATAAAGAATCGAACTCTCTTTCTTGCCTTAATATGACACTCCCAACTTTATCCGCCACAAAACCTTGTATTATTAATAAAAATAAAATAAAAAGAGGTGAAGTTCTGTAATGAAAGAGATGGAAACTCAAAAACTAGCTAATTAAGAACTCCTGTCCACAGCATTGACATTATTATTAAGTGACACCCCACCTAACGTCTTTTTTCTTCCTTTAAATTCATAGTTTATCCGCGGAATAACGTATCCTATATAGAGCAAAAGGCAAAAATTATTTGCTCAAATTTGCCAGACAGCATGTGTATTAAGTTCACCCACTCCTTCAAGGCTTAGGTGATTGCGCATGGAAATCTTCCTCCATCTTAAATTGCTTGACATGTTCAGTTAACTGTATGCTTAATTTCCATGCTGAGTGGTCCATCTTTTTCCTCATTTCTTAAATTCGGTCCTTATTTTTGTCTTTTTCCTGTTGAACAAGCTTTCGCACGGCACCGTTTCCAAGTATATCCATCCCTATCTTCGTTGGTTCAGCCCGGTTTTGTCCAAAGTTGTCATTTTATGATCTAATCCAAAAACTGTGTAGCACGTCGCATGTAACAAAAGAGAAGCAAAGAGCAAAAACGTCAGGTTTTGTAACATACACGACGCAAAATGAACTTTCCATAAAGCAATCAGCTTTATGATGGTGGCTGAGAGTTTCTAACGTTATATTTTCACAATCATCAAAACCAAAGTTTTTCATGATTCAGTTTAAACTTCGTTTTTCTCGTTTCAACTTGAATCAACCAAGTGTAATTGGAAAGCTAAAGTTTGTAGTTGGGTTGACGAAAGATCCAAGTGTCTTAATTAAAGCGATTTATTGAGATCACGGTCTCCAAGGAATCACACATGTTAAGATGAGGAGCGATTATACAAAACGAAGCTTAACGATTTCGTATTGCATTTTTCAGTCGGGGTTACTCTTTCTCAAACATCTGTAATGCAAGTGTTCGAAACAAGAATGTGGAAACTCAAGGAGAATAAAGCAACAATAATTACTCGTTTTTATACATCTGATTTATTACGGATCAATAGAAAAAGCTTTGGTTTTCTCGATTAAGGAAGGTGGAGAAAAAGGATTAGTTAATTAGTTGTTGCTGGAGAGGAGTATGAATGAAGTCTTGCAGCGGACCAGACCCTTTCACAGTCCTCAGCCAATCCAAAACAAATGTACCGTGAAGAAACAGATAAGCAATATTAAAGGACCAAGAAGAAGAAGAAAGCCTTGGGAACAAAATTGATTCCTTCTCGTGAATTGTGAATTTCAGTGCTTTCTTTTATCACTCTCTATCTCGTGCACTTTTCTTGCTTATTTCTGTTTACTTGTGGTTGTGTTTGTGTCGGTCCAAATATTACACGGGACGGCATCCATTCTTTTCCTTTGTTCTCATCCAAACACGACATCCTTCATCCTTGGCCGTGTAAAACATTGCCTTCTCTTTCATAATACTTGGACCACAAAGAGTAGTGATCATACTGTTTTGTTCATTTAGGATGTGGGAGCTAATGGACTTTGATGAAGATAAACTCAAAATTCATCCATTCTAAAACCGGACAAGATTCAAACTTTCTTTCTCTTTAGACTGCAAAGAAAACATGGGTACCAGGTCATGATTATTGTTTTGCAACTTTTGTACCAAGTACTTGATGCCGCTGAACGGTAGGGATTCTTCTTCCTCTATTCCTACTCAATTGTAGGATTTCCTCCCGCAACGGTGTGCCATTGCCACGCACTACTACCACCAGATTATATGATCCCTGAAACTAATCGCATTTATTGTTGATTGTTGATGCCAATCTACCGCATGAATAATGCCGAATTATTCTCGAGAATATCGATAAAAATAATGCATGCCCATAACCTTGTTATCAAAAGTAGACATTAATTCTTTCTTCTTTCTTTTAAACTTTTTCAAACTTGTATTAGTGAGTTATAAATTTTGACCACTATGTTGAGTGACATATTTCTTACATCACAGAAATTTGAAAATTGAGAAGCCTCCTTAAGTTATAAAAAGAGGGCCCCTTCACTTGTGTTAAATATCCCAAAATTGCCTATCTTTTTTAATGCAAAAATTCTAAGGAAAGACTCTCTATCTCTCTTTGTAATATTTCAATTGTATTATTTACTTAAAACAATGAAACATTAATTTGATAGTATCTGAGGACTAAGCATAATCTGCCGAATCTCGCTAAATTCTAGTATTATTTATTTTTTATTTAATAGTTATTATCGGATATTGTTGTCGTGAATTATTGTATTATTAAATCACATATCTAGGAAAATTTTATTTAAGAAGATTGAGTTTTAAGTGGGATCGTTTGTGACCACTCCAGTCTTTCCTAGGAATTTACCTGTTGTGATTCATCAGTACAATCGTTCATACTCTATTCACTAACGCAATAGTGCTCAAGGTGAATTTGTTATTATTGGTGGAAATTAACTTGAGTTTCTACAACAATTGGTATCAAAGCCAAGGTTTCTTCTTAGTATGCTCTGTGGTTGCAGCATAGTCTGATCTTCCATATCACAAAAAATTTCCTTAGGCATTTGGCATTCCACAAAGGCAACTATCGAATATAAATTGTAGCCGAGATGATAGAAGACAAAAAAAATTCGACGCCATCCACATTGACTGCTACTTCTTCGTCCATTTTGGCGAGAACTATAGTGACAATTGTAAGATTTTCGGTGGAGATTTTTAATGGTACGAGTCATTTTGGCATATGACAAAGTGAGGTTCAAGATGCTCTTTTTCAGCAAGGTCTTGACATTACCATTGAAGAAAAGAAACCAGATGATGTTGAGGAGAAAGATTGGAAGACTATAAATCGTTTGACATATGGTACAATTAGATCATTTCTTTCCAGAGAGAAAAAGTATGCTTTCTCGAAAGAAACTTCTGCATATAAATTGTGGAAAGAATTAGAGGAAGAATTCTTGAAGAAAAGCAGTCAAAATAAGCTTCATATAAAGAAGAGATTGCTTTGCTTTTCTTAGGATTTGGATATCACTATAAGGATTACATTACTAGTTTTAATCAATTAGTTACTGATTTAATGAATTTGAATGTGACATTTGAAGATGAATATCTAATTTTGATGTTGCTTGGATCCTTTCCTAAGGAGTTTTGAGTTTCTTGAAACTACCCAACGTCATGAGAAGGCTACTGTGTCTCTTAGTGAAGTTATAGTTGTTTTGTACAATCATTAATTGAGAAGGAAGACAAAGGAAGAACGTACAAGTGGAGTAGAGGAAGCTTTGGTGGTCAGAGGTCATTCGCAAAGCCAGACTAAAGGAAAGAAAGGCAGATCGAAGTCTAGGCCCAAATTGAGCAAAGATGAATGTGCCTTTTTTCGGGACAAAGGGCACTGGAAGAAGGATTGTCCTAAGCTCAAAAATAAAGGCAAACTTGATAAAGGAAAGGTTGCTGCATATTCAAATATAGCTGAGTGTAATGATGAAGACTCAATTTCTTCACTTGCTGTTACATCATTAACTAGCTCTTCTAATGCATGGATGCTTGATTTAGGATGCAGTCATCATATGTTTCCCAATTGGGATTAGTTATATGATTTTGGAGAGCTAGAAGATGAAATTGTTTACGAAGAAAATGGCTTCTCTCTTACCATACATAAGATTGGTTCCATTCATTTGAGGAATCAAGATGGATCAGTCAGAATATTGATAGATGTTGGTTATGTGCCAAGTTTGTCAAAGAATTTCATTTCCAAAGGGGACTTTAGAAGAAGAGGGTTTTGAGGTGGTAGCAAAATATGGAGTGATGAAGATCATCTCTAGTGCACTTGTGGTATTAAAAGGAGTACATATGAATAATGAATTGTATCATTATTGGGTACTACTGTTATTGAGACTGCAACAGCAGTTTCTAGTGATGAGGAGTTAGAAACAACCAGGTATGGCATATGTGCTTGGGGCACGTAGGTGAAAAATCTTTGAATATCTTAGTAAATCAAGGATTGTTGAAAGGTTTGAAGATTTACAAATTAGATTTTTGTGAGCATTGTGTCAAAGGGAAGAAGACAAGGGTAAAATTTGGAACAACAATCCATGATACCAAGGGTATTTTGGACTATGTTCACTTTGATGTGTGAAGACCTTCTACGACAGCTTCTTTGGGAGGAAAATACTATTATATGACTTTTGTTGATGATTTTTCCAAGAGAGCATGGGTGTATACCATGTAGACTAAGGATGAAGTGCTAGAGTTTTCCTCAAATGGAAGAAGAAGATGGAAACTTAAACAGGTAGAAGGATTAAGTGTCTCCGTACAAATAATGGTGAGGAGTACATAAGTGATCTATTTTTAAAAGTCTTTGAAGATGAAGACATTGTCAGAAACTTCACGATTAGAGATACACCACAACAAAATGGGGTGACAGAAGGTATAGACATTGTTGGAGAAAGTTTGGTGTATGTTGTCCAATGATAGGTTAGGAAGAGAATTTTGGGCTAAAGCTATTACATATGCTTACCATCTAGTACTATTGGTGGTAAAACGCCATTGGAGAAATGGTTTGGAAAACCTGTTATAGCTTATGATTCCTTACATGTGTTTGGTTCCATTACATACTACCATGTTAAGGAGTCAAAGTTGGATCCACGTGTAAAGAATGTAATTTTTATAGGGATCACCTCTGGTGTGAAAGGATATTGTCTTTGATGCTCAGAGTCAAAAAAAATATTTTTTACTAGGGATGTTACCTTTAATGAGTCTTCCATTTTAAGAAAGGTGACAATTGAAAATATTGAGCGAACAAATGGTACTCTAACACAGGTGGAGTTTGAAAGAAAAATTCTTACCATAACAAATGATGAAACAGATGCAAAATCTCCTATGGTAGAAGAGGAGTCAGATGAAGAAGAGGTTCCAACCTAAGAATCTCCACAACAATAATTACCAATTACATTGAGAAAGCCAAAGAGGAACACTCAAGAACCTTCTTGTTATATTAATATGATGGCTTATGTATCTCCAATTGAAATTGATGACATTCCTACCACTTATAAGGAAGTAGTTCAAAATTCAGAAGAAGATAAGTGGAGGATAGCTATGAATGAAGAAATACAATCTCTTCATAAGAATCAAACGTGGAAGCTAGCTAATCTCCCGAAGGGAAAGAAGACAATTGGATGCAAATGGGTATATGCAAAGAAAGATGGAATTCCTGACAAGAATGATGTTCGCTAGAAAGTAGAGCTGGTGGCTAAAGGCTATGCTCAGATGGAGGGAATTGAATATAATGAAGTTTTTTCTCCACTTGTAAAACATTCCTCCAATAGAATTTTGTTGGCTTTGGTAGCAGAGTTTGATATAGAACTAGTTCAATTAGATGTAAAAACTACATTTTTACATAAGGACTTGGAGGACAAAATCTATATTACTTAGCCCGAAGGTTTTTAAGTTGTTGGAAAAGAGAATATGGCATGCAACCTTGAAAAATTGTTGTACGAATTGAAGCAATCTCCGAGGCAGTGCTACAAGCGATTTAACAAGTTTATGATAGAGCAGAAGTACATAAGAAGCAAATATGATCACTATTTGTATTTTTTTTTGATAATTCAGAAATTTATATTAAAAAAATATATGCACAGCAAGGAATTGACAAAAGGGAATACTGTTGGATCCCGTCTCCAGAATCCAACTCTTAATAAAATACCATCATACTTGAGCCTGGTTCCTTGCTTAACACAATTTCTCATCAAGTTTTTTTTTTCCACTAACACATCTCACTTATATAAATTAGCAATTCATGATCAAAACTTATCATCTCAACCTCATCCA
>JAOSBM010000004.1:11980295-11990778 GCA_027568955.1 Erythroxylum tenue
CTAATGTTCCATCTTCAGACGCATACAATACCACAGTTGCTTTTGAAGACGAACAACCTAAGGACGATGCTCAACCGACCACAGCACCTGACTTACAAGCTAAAGTAGCTTATCTATGCAAAGAAGTCAAGAAGCTTATGCATCATTTTCAGTTATAATCATTTTCGATTACTAACAAATAGGGGGAGAAAATAGGAGAAAAAGAAGAAAACAGGGGGAGAAGTGAGAAAAGCAAAGGAAGGGACAAAAAGAAGAAAAAAATGAAAGGAAGAATACTTGGTGAAGAAAAGATTTAGTTATGAAATTCTTACCTTTGTATTTTTTTCTATAATCTGTAAAGCTTTTCATATTTCTAATAAAGATATTTGTTATCATTAAAAAGGGGGAGATTGTTAAGTCAAAATGATTTTACAATTAAAATAATTTTGATGACGAACAAAACCAGTCGAATGAAAAGCAGACGAAAGCTATTTGAAAAGCAGACGGAAGCAAAAGCAGACGAAAGCTATTTGAAAAGCAGACGAAAGCTATTCAAAAAATAGAAGGAAGCAAAAACAGATGGAAGCAAAAGAAGACGAAATCTATTCGAAAAATAGACGGAAGCAAAAGCAGATGAAAGTTATTTGAAAAGAAGACGGAAGCAAAAGTAGATGAAAGTTATTTGAAAAGAAGAGGGAAGCAAAAGTAGACAAAAGCTATTTGAAAAGAAGACGGAAGCAAAAGCAGACAAAAGCTATTTGAAAAGAAGACGGAAGCGAAAGCAGACGGAAGCATCAGTCTGACTTAGTTACAGAACTCAACTGAATAACCGTTTCTTTAAAGAATCAAGAAGCAGTTATCAAGAAGTAGTTGAAGAAGAAGGCTATAAATATGAGTCGAAGTTGAAGACTGTAGAAGTGACGAAAAGATATTGAAAAAATTGAGATCAAAAGCTTAGCAATACTTGTGACAATTATTGTGCGAAAATTTAGAGTTGTATTTTTCTGTAACAAGCTCAAAACATTTTTCAGAAGTAATAATAGTACAGATAGCTTGAAGAGGCTAAGTGTAAAGAATACTGATTGTAAGAGACCTGAAGAGGCTCAAAGAGAAATAATACTTGTAAAGTTTTGAGAGATAGTGAAATCTCAGAAAGACATCTGAGGACTGGACGTAGCCCACGGTTTGGGGAGAACCAGTATAAAAATTACTGTGTCGAAATCTCTCAACTCTCTCTCTCTCTTAAATCGTGATTTTCGATATTATTGTTTTTACACAAGTTTTAGAAAATCTTGTACAAATGTGATTTACAGTAGTTCTAGTAAAAGAACAAGTTTTTGTTTAAAGAGAAATAATATTCAAAAAGGGGTGTTAACGAAAAGTTTACCACAATTCAACCCCCCCTTCTTGTGCATCTATATATCATTATTGAATAGTGTATTAACGTGTGATTCACTTCACCAATGTCATATTCATATTCTTGAAGAAATATAACATAATCATCTGAAATTGCATTTCTTCTCTCTTTAATAGATCTCCTTAGTGGTATTGATGCTTAAGGTTATTAAGTTCAATCTTCTACAATAACTTCTTGAATTTGTATGGGAGGGACATTATCTTAATCTAGAGTTGCTTCTTGACTGATTTCAACAATAAATTGGAGAAAAGTGACACTTTCTTCCTCTAAGACAAAGTCTCTTACTTTATCTCTCCTCATAAAATTAACTTCCTAAAAGAACCTGGCATTCCTTGTCTCAAAATTCCTTTAGTGGTGTGATAATAAAACTTGAACCCTTGGATCATGCAATGTATCCAATAAAGTAGCAATTAACATTTCTTTAGTCTAGTTTATTTTCATTTGGCATATACAGCCTATCCTCTATTGGATAATGCCAAATGAGTAAAATGATTCAAGGTAGGTTTCTTGCATGCCATAACTTATAATGGCTTTTAATAGTTGCTTATTTGGAACTTTATCAACTACGTAAGTTGTAGTCTTTAATACCTCACCCCAGAGGGATTCTGCCAGTAAGAAATCATACTACTTACCATATCATTAAGTGTTCTATTCCGTCTTATACCTACACCATTTATATTATGAGTGTTTGGCATGGTGTACTGTGGGAAAATTCCATATTCCTCAAGGTATTTGGAAAAGGATATTAGACGCTGTTTACCTGAACCATTATATCTATCATAGTATTCTCCAACACAGTCAGATCTGATTCACTTAATCCTTTTTCCAAGTTTAGTTTCAACTTCTTTAAAAAATTTAAATACATCTAGAGATTAAGATTTCTTATTAATGATATAAAGGTAACAGTCATGTAAATAAGTAGTACTTACCTTTAAGTTTAGCTTGATTTATTATTATTGTTGTTATTGTTGTTGTTGTTTTTACTACTACTATTACTACTACTACTACTCCTACCATTACTAATACTACTACTCCTACTCCTACTCCTACTAACTACTAACTACTCCTACTACTACTACTAATATTAGCATTAGTGTTGTTGCTGCTATTATTACTACTACTACTATTATTATTAATATTATCATTATTATTATTACTACTATCACTACTACTACTAATAATATTCACATTATTATTATTATTATTATTAATTCTCCTTCTTTTTCATCATTATCTTATTATTATTATTATCACTTTTTTCTATTTCTTTCTTTCTCTCTCTCTCTCCTCTCTATCACTTTCTCTTTTCTCTTTCGCTTTCTCTTTTTTCATATGGGTCATTTGGAAACAGTCTCTCTATTAATTAAGGATAAAGATGTGTATTACAAGACCTCCCCAGACGTCGCGTATCAATGGGATTTATATTGGGTATTGTTGTTATTGATATATAGGTAACCGTATCTTGAGTAGTTATTTATGAACATGACAAACTATTGTTGTCCATTTTAAGATATTGTAAAGAATGGATTATCTATGTTTGTATATGTTAGTTTTAAGAAGTCTATAACTTTGTTAAGCCTATTGCTCCTACTTCCTATAATAATTTCCTAAAATCCTTATACAAATTTCTAAATGAATTGTTACCCTCATCTTTTTACCTAAAGAGCATACTATTGAAATATCCTATGATAATCCATAGACTTGGATAGTTTGAATGAACCATATTAGTTAGTTCCCTCCTCTAAAATTCAAAATTGGACTTATAAATAAAAGGGGCAGAGGCTTTGATATTTTCCAAAATGAAATAAGATGATATATTTATCAGTTGATCACTTCCTGTAAGCATTTCCATCTTAATTGATCTCTTGTCATAGCCTATTATGATACTCCTATAATGGTGCTATGAATGATTTGAAAAAAAAGAAGAAAAACTTAATGCTCCCTAGCATTTCAGATTCTTCATGTTCTCTGAGTTAAGCTTGGATTATTGGAGGTTTACTCTCTAACATAAAATCCTTTAAATCTAATTCTTTTTAAGAAATTGGTTCCTTTAACGTTCCAAGCTACTAGTGGCATTTAGAGGAACAAATGGTTTTCACACCCTTGGATCTCTTTTTTTTTTTTAAAAAAAATCAACTTCCTTTGACTATCCTCTATAAAATCTTCCTTTATTCCGGTAGCTTGAGTTGAGTTAAAAATATTTAGCCCTTCTTGCTCACCGATATTCTTCATATTCTCTTCAATGATATTCAACACTTTTTAATAAGTACTTACCAAACCTTGGACTCTTTTGTAGAACTTGCACCACTACTCTCTATCATATTCCTACCTTCTAAGATTTGCAAACTTGTTCCTTTATTCTCCACAATCTTATTCACACCTATTTTTTTATCTGCATGTCCCTGAGTTATGATTGTCATTGTATCCTTATGTTTCCCTCGCTGTTGGACTATCCATTCCCATTAGCTCATTATAGTCACCTTTAGAAAACTTTTTCTCGGTCAAGCCTCATTGCTTATTTTGATCCATAATATGTGGTTTCCATATATAGGACACCATAACAACTTCCTCCAGTAAGGTGCTCTTTTCCCTTAGCTTTAAGATAGGAATTGTATCTGGTAGCTCCATTGACATTTTTATATTAACATACACTCCCACTAAAATTTTTCTTTTCCTCAAGGTTGTGTTCTTATCCATATAAATTGGTTTACTAATAAAACTAGTAAGAGAGCTAAGACCTTTAGTTGTTAAATATTCCAATGGGATCCCATGTATATTAATCCAAAGAGGAATGTTCACCTTCTTAATTGATTTAAAATAAATACTTGGTTTCCATGGTTGTATAAAGATAGGGTTATTTTGGACATTCCATAAACCAACTTCCATAATCTCCTTCATGTTGTGTTTTGAGCTAAATCTGAATAAGATTAGGTTTTCCTCTATAAGTAACACCTTATTTAACCCTTTCCCTCTCTATTACTTCTAAGCCCATAAATTAATGATAGGAAACAACAAACATTGTTGACCATATTTTTAGAGTTTCCAAACTTAGTGCCGCCAATACTCTCTTTTCCTTCACAACAGTCGGGCAAAACTCTAACAAGTTCTCTAAAGTTTCACTTAAAACTTTCTTCTAGTTCATTTTAGGATTACATGCATTAGTGGAGTCTAGTTCCTTGTAAGGGAATCATTAACCAATGTGGGATTTACCAAGTTTGGAGGGCCTATTGAGTTAGGGTTAGATGGAGGAGGCCTTAAGCTAGATATGGGTGGAAAGGTCTAGTCATATAAAGTTAATGAACCTCCATTATCAAGCAAAGAGCCTTATATTAACGAAGGAAAGGATATTGCTAAGGAACGTTGTTGTTTAAAAAGTTGCTACCAAAATGGTAACTAGCGTTAGAGGCAGGAAATATTATAAGCGAATGGACGAAACTAGCCATTTTCCTTCTCCTCCTTCTGCAAGTGAGGAAGCTTAAACAGAATGTTAGAAATCAAGCACAAAGTCTTTATAAGTCTGAAAGAAATGGATCAATAAACCAAGGTAAGTAGAATATAAGGGAGAGGGAGAAAAATTTGCAAGAGGTTTCTAAATGTGAAGAAAGGTTATGGTAAGTGAGCTAACCCTTACTAAAGAGTAACGAAGGAGAACAAAGATTTGTGCAAAGTGATATGACCCTTGTAGGAAGAAGATTGAAAGATTTGTGCAAAATGATATGACTCATATAGGAAGAAGATTGAATCAGCCATGGGATTAGAGCCAGAATAGAAACTTTGCTTCCCTTTTCAACTTTAGTTACTCCAAATAATCCCTTATTAAATTTAAAATGATTTACTCAATAAATTTAAATTTTCCTACTTAAAATTTTTTCTTATTAACCAAAAAAGAATAAGGAATTCTCTCTTATGCATTAATGAAATTTATAATCACATAATTTTTACTAATACGCTTAATTGATACAAAGGTAAAAGTTGTTTATACATGAAAAGACCCATCCCAGAGTTCCCTTTCTGGAACTCGAGTAGAGCCCTCTCGACGACTCCATAGTAGCCCTCTAATCGATATCTGATTGGTTTGCACAAATTGAAAGTGTGAAAAATAAAGGGAAAATTTTCTATCATTTTATTGAAATTTTCGGCAGCATAACGACTGTTTTTCTAAGATTCCCAAAATTTGAAAACTTGCATAACATTTTAAAACACTTCTAATATTTCATGTTCCAACTCAACTTCTAGAATGAGACCTCAAGTCCATATCACAAACACTCAAAAAAATATAATTCTTAACATTTAAAAAAACATCATTAAGGATCAAAGCCCTCATAGTTCATTAAAAAAAAGATATTTACAATTCCACCAATATTTACAAGATCACACTTGTGAACTCTTTCCAAAATAATTTAAAATATATCACATATATAGCAAAAATAACACAAGCATAACAACACTTGATGTTACAACTAATCCTTTAGCGGAATCCTAATTACTGCAACACATGTATGTATACTTGGGGTGGTTTGTTTGAAAACATAAAAATAAGGGTGAGCTAAATGAGCTCAGTGAGTGTAATCATTTTACTAAAAAAATTGAACTTTTCATAAAAACATAACTACAATATTTTCATATAATCATAAAGCTCATGGTAAAGCATTTTCCATAATAATATATTCGTGCATCATCAAATATGATAATAACATAACTTTTTGTGAAGCACAATTTCAATTTGTGTGAAATACTATTTCGAAATGCTTCTTCAAAATTAAGCTCGTAATATAGAAGTTTTCATTTTCCATTTTCCTTTTTCCATAAATAATAAACAGTGGTGGCAATAAGTTTTCTGAAAACTTTTATAATGAAAATAAGTTATCCACTAGAATTGGTACTATACAGTGCCTCTCAAATTACTTTTAAAATAACTATACAGTACCCTAGGCATGAAGTCACAGAGCTGGTTCTACATCGCTTATCCACAACTGCTTAACCACTAGTTACGAAGCTGGTTCTACATCGTTTACCCGTGAAATTTTTTTGCTAGCACTTTATATACTCCGTATGTGCAGAGGGCGACTTATTGGACTACTAACAGACACAATACCACCTGTTGTTAGTAACTGATGCCCCTTGGACACTGCTATGCACGGTTGGAATACTCTGACCAATATAATAACATGTAATGAGCCTAACGGTGTACCATAAGCTAAAAAACGAAATCATTTTTCTTAGTACCTTAACTTTTGGCATAAAACTTAAACCATTTTGTAGCTAAAAGGCAACTTATAAAATTTTTTAATTAATTATGGGACTGTCACGATCGTGAAACTGCAAATCTTATGTTTCAAATTTTCAACTTCTTTCAATCTCATAATTATACAATTGAATGCATAACTTAAAATTACACGCCATCAACTCTTTTGCAAAGAATTTATTCATGTAAAACAATTAAAAAAAATAACATAAAACTCAACATAAATGTTCATTTAATGTTAAAGGGGAAAAAACTTTTTGCATAAAAATCAATTTAAAATACAATCACAACTTGTTAGTTGCCTTGTCACCACTTTGAAACCCTTTAGTTGGCTTCGTTTTCGATCCAAAAACCTTATACAAATACATTCAACTCATTAATACATTTTCCAACCAAATACACAATAAACAAAGTCAAAATCATTAGTTTCCACATACACTCCATATTAATTTTTCTCCAACTAATAACATAACACTTCATTTAATCATTCCAATACCACAAATACACTTAATGACCATCCTTAACCACATTCATATGGTCATTACATCATAACCATACTTTTATACAAAAAATGCCTTTAAGGCTAAACTTAACATATTTTACACTAAACTTTTCCAATTCAATTACATTTGATTTCTAACACTTAAAACCAATCTAAATTCACTTTTATGAAATTTAATACACAGATTTTAACCATAAAATTTCATTAACAACTTTTTACAAAATCAAGCACTATAGGCTGAATTTCAACCAAAACTAATTCCATATCAATTCTTTTTCATTTCTTTACGTCCTTAGCATCAAAATCATGATATGAATATCATAAAACATCAAAGTAGAATTTTGGATCATAATACATTGAAAAACCCTAACCATGGCCGAAAACTCATCCAATCATTTCGATGGCTTTTCTTTTATTATTTCATCAATAAACCAACTTCCTAATGCCATTCATTAATCTTAAATCATTAAATAAAAACATATAAAACTTTGGGCAACATATCTCACCTTTGACCAAGTTGGACCAAAGCTCCATATGTTAGTTTTCTTGATTTTTCTTCTCCCAGTTGCTTCCAATGCAATCAAACCTTGATATTACATCAAAAGGGTGCAAACACCATCAAAACCAAATCAAAACTATAGCTTAACAAACCCAATTTTTCACCAAACTAATAAACGTACCTACCCATTTTCTTAATCCTCTTCACTTGGATGACTATGGAACCTTATGGGATACTTGATTGGAGGTAAAAGAGCATGAAAAATGCTTTGAATCACTTCTCTATGGCCATAGCTGAACCTCTCTTCTCCTTTCTCTCTTCTTTTTTCTCTCTTCCTTCCTTTCTCTCAGCAATGGTCGTAACTAACCTTTTGCTCTCTTCTTTTGTTCTTCTTTTTGAACTCTCTCTCCATTCATTCTCACGGCTATGTTAAAAGAATGAAGCAAAATGTCTTAAGTTTTGCTTTGTACTCATTTAATGGATTCCACATGTCACCTTCCTATTGGTTCTCTTTTAATGATTCATCAATCCACTAACTTCTTGTAAAATTACCAAATTTCCCTTTCATGAATACAAAAAGACTAACTTGTACTTTAATGAATAAAAAAGACTAAATTGCCCTTTAATGCATTTAATTCACCAACTAACTGAATTAAACCCCGAAAATATTCCACAATCATCTTATCATCAAATTGACCATGAAATACTCACATTAGGGTCAATACTTATTGATTGGATGCTTTAAATTTTTTTGAATAGGTTTAAAATCCTTAATACCCATTATTTTTCCAAAAAGTGCATTTTAAGTCTTAAACTTTCGAAATTCCTAAAATCCATCCTATCATAATTATTTTCGATCCATTTTAGTATCATTAGACTCTAACAAATATTCCAGACATTTTCAATTCTCTTTTTTAATTTTCGAGTTGGGTCCCTAAAATCACTATTCCAGCAAAAATAGTATTCACCCAAATTCAATATTCATCCGAAAATACTACTCACTGAAATCGTCCGAATTTCTTTTCAAAGTATCACCTAAATCCTCAAAGCACATTTAAGAGCTTTTTAAAGCTCGTTTGAACTCATTTCGTAGCTTTTCAGAGTTTTGAAAAAAATTTCGAGAAATTTCCGGTCGAGTCCAGAATTATCTCTAGTTTATCCGTGATCTCCATTAAAGCTTTAATAATACATTTAAATGCTTAAATTACTCTAATATACCATAAATATAACATACTCTATAAAATGCATGTACAACACATTACACAGTACAATAATCGAACTAGGATATTACAGTACATTAAAGATTTAAAATTAATTTGTTGTTCAAATAAAAAATTTCCCCATGTTTTAAGTTTAGAAATTTTTTTGGCATTTTAAATATGTACTAGTTGTTTCATATTCTAAAAATATTTTTTTAATTTTTTAATAAGATCAGATATATTTTATTTTAATTTTTAAAAACAATTCTTTTAGTTCGATCCATTTTATAATTTATTTTTATTTCTCTTGTAATTTTTCTCTTTTTATCATTTAATTTTCTATATTTATCCTTATCATTATTTTTGTTCTCCTTTTCATCATCTATCTCATTTTTACTCGTATATATTTTGTTTTGAGAATGTTTTTAACTATTTTTTATGTTTTTCATATAAAAATTAAGGAAAAAGGAAAGTGTTAAAAAAATTTATTCATAACCCACATATGAAATCATTGTATTTGACATTATACCTTTTATAATAAATGTATAAGAAAAAATATTTTAGTCCTCAAACTTTTATATAAGGTATATTTAATTTTTGAACGAAAATTTTTATCAAATTGACCTAAATTTTTTAAAAATAGTATTCAGATCTTATTTTCATCACTACTTGATAAGTATAAAACATGTGTTTGCGTCTTAATATATGGAAAGTTTAAATATTTTTTGATGGTAGAATTACAATGATGTCTTTCATTATGCTTTAACTGAAACAAAAAACATAAAATGTACTTGATCATAAAAAAACAAGGAAAACTGAAAATTATTGAGGACACAATAAAAGGCTTTAGAGTTTTGTACCGTTCCGGCCGGAAAACGGTACCAGAATGGCCATAAAGATACCAGAGATGAATTCTGGTCGGTACCGGCCGATTCTGGCAAGTACCGACCGGTACCACCAATATCAGATTTTTCCGGGGTCGTTCCGTAAAAAAGAAAATTCCGAGGGACTATTTTGTAAATAAAAAAATTTAAATCTAATTTTATCTACCCTCGCCGCCGCCGCCGCCGCCCCCCTCTCCCCCCCACACTGCCAACTCCTCTCTCTTCGTCTTCTTCAGTTCTTTTCTCCCTTCCGCCGTCCCGACTCCCGGCGCCTCCGGTCTGCCTCGCCTCGCCTCCGGCGTCCGGCCTTCTCCTCCTCGCCTCGCCTCGCCTCCGACCTTCTCCTCCTCGCCTCGACTTTTTAAATTTCAAGACTGCAGATTGTTGTATGGCTGAAGCTGCCATTCCTTTACCATTCAGATCGATTTATGTGAAGAAAACACAAAGACTCCTCATAAAACCACACTGAAACATTAAAGATCTTGGTTACAGATGAAGAGTCGAAGCAAAGAAGAAGAAGAATGGCAGAAGACATGATAAGGGTGACTCTCGAAGGTTCGGAAGTATTGTCTGAAGACTTGAGTTTAGGTGACTTAAACTTAAGTCACATGTGACATATGGAGACTAGAAAAACGCAACGCTTGGTTCATTAAGTGAATCACGTGAAGACACAGTGGACAACCACTTTTTTTTGGAGGGATGTGGACAGCCACTTTAAATGCACAACATAAGAGAGTCAAAGGCAAAACATAGCATTT
>JAOSBM010000004.1:11997922-12012378 GCA_027568955.1 Erythroxylum tenue
TAACCAGAGCAATAGCTGCTCCTTACAACCAGAGCAATGGCTGCTCCTCAGGGAAAGAATATTTTCTTTCTCTGTCATAATATTCTTCTCACTTTCTGAATGATCCACCTCTATCTCTGCCCCCTACTTATGCTAACCACCCGTACATTCTGTTATTACAACCTAACAAACTAGCTACCTCAGATGCTAACTAATTCCCTCTTTAGCCCCCTGTTCTTCCTCTGGTATAATCCTTCCCGCCGATCCTAACATCCGACAATGAAATTGCCAAGGGAGAAACATGTACGATGTTCCTTCCACTTTATATAACCATTCTTTGGCTGCGTTGTCAAATTTCCCTTAAATCTGGAGAGTGCAATGTTTTCACTTTTCCCTTGAGATCTATGGTCTTCTTTTGCTAATTTTTTAGCCTTTTCTGTAGAGTGAAGGGAGGAGTGGATGGTGTTAATTACATGCCTCTTCTAGGAAGGATAATTTGTGCATCTATTTTATTTCTTTCCTCCATTTCTTTGAATTGGACATATATGATGCTAGAAGAAAAAGTGTTTTTCCGAATATTTTAGCTTGAAAATCCCTTTAACTTCTCATCTTTTGGTTTCAGCTTCCAAAGCCTAAACCTCCTATGAAATGGGAACAGTTTGCCAAAGCCAAAGGTATTGATTTAACTATCATGTGCAATGTAGCTGGGCAATAATGAGTATATTGTAGGACATGTCTCATGTTCATTAAGTGTTTGTACTTGTTAAGCAATGGACTTTATGTGTACAATCCTTCACCCTCTACATCTGTGAAGATTATTACCTTGAAAAGTGGCCAAACTCTGATGACTAAAGCCTTCATATTCTCTCGATGTATCCAAGTGGTTTCCAACATTGAAGTTTTTTCCTTTCTGTTTCACCACGATATGACAAAGCCATTGTGCCATTATTTCATATAACATGTCACAATTCATCTGCATCTGGGCTCTTCTGGTTTTTACTTACAAAGTTTTGCTCTTTCTCAGAGAAAAACTTCTGACAAGCAGACTAAATCAAAGTCAAGGAATTCGCAGAGGATGAATGAATCAACTTCAATTGACAATGAATTGGATCATCCTCTTCCAAGTGCAGATCAACCATTATAGAGATCCAAGAGACCAAAGAGACCAACAAAGAGTGTAAATGAAAATCTTGAACCAGCATATACTGCAGCACCCTTAGTAGATTCATGGTGGATTACATGGACATCTCAATTGGAGAAGAAGAAATTGTATGAATTAGAAATGTTAAGAACTTGTAATTTCCAAAAGAATACCTACCATGTAATTGTTCTCTTATCATATCTATTGATCCTATAAAATATGCAAAATATGTTTAATGCTTCTAAAAAATGTTGATTTTCCATAATTATTTTATTTTATTAGCTAATTGTCATCAAACTTTATAAGTGTATTATGACATGTTTGCGAATTGCAATTAAATAATACATTGTCTACCGGTATGAAATTCTTGTGATATATGAATAATTATTAAAATTAATGATATACTAAAAAATTGAAGAATTATTAAATAAAAAAATTCATAAATAATATTGAATAGTTATTAAACAAATAAGATTTAAAAAATTTGTATATTAAAAAATAATTATTAAAATTAAAAAATTATTAAATAAAAATGATTTTCGAAAATGGAAAAAATAATAATTTCTGCGACGCTTTTGGAAAATGTCACAAAATATGACTTTCCGCGACGTTTTCAAAAAACATCACAGAATGTGACTTTTCGTGATGTTCCAAAAAACGTCACAGAAAGACCAATCTTTCAGTGACATTTTTTAAAACGTTGCGGAATGTCCGTATTTTCTGTGACGTTTTATGGAAAACGTCACAGAAACCTTTTGCCTACACCATATTCCGCGACATTTTTTAAAATGTCGCAAATTATATTCTATGACGTTTTTTGACATTTTGTAATGTTTTTTAAACGTCACGGATTGTGTGTATTTCTTGTAATTTGCTTCATCATATGACATAACCTTTGAGCTACCAAAGTATCAAACTATATCTTTACATCATCTTTTCAAAGAAGAACATGTCTTAGTATACAACTATATGCCAAGCTATGTTCAATCAAGGATTTTAAATTATACACACATATATATATGATCTATATATAACTTAAGATCACATTAATATTGAATACAACATTTATAAGTATATATGAATTTAAAAACAACTTCACCATGTTAGTTGATAATATAATTACTCTTCAATAATTGCTTATAACATTTGTGTCCATCACTTGTAGATACATTTAAATATAACAAAACCTATTGAAAATTTGATCGATTCCTGTCAAATTACTCTAGTATAACACTAAAATTGATTAAGTTGAAATTCTTCAAATTTTCAATAACTAGAGTTGCAAATATAGTTACAAATATTACAACACTTATTTTATAGTTAGTATTAACGTTTGCAATTTTTAATTTCACAAATTGTATATAACACCACTTTAACTTCTGTTTATCCACCATATTGTTTATGCATCTCCTTTATGCACTTACCATCATTATATATATCAACGTCCTCTTTTGACCTCTTTTTCTCAACTTTCAACCTTTTATTGTTAGTAATAAATTAAACAATAGCATATTTCACCCTCACACACAAGTCTTCGTCTACCCGTACAAAAAATTTACATCCCTTTTCCTATAAGCATATAGTAAAAAATTTATTCTTATTAAAATAACAACTGCTTAAAGTTCAACAACTTACCTACCTTATAATTTAGTTATTTATAAAATCTTCTTTTGGGATTGTCATTAGTCCAGGAATTCATCATAAGGCCTGAACTTGTGAATCAATAAAAAAAAGCTCAATAAACTGCTTTTGACTACGCCTGCTTCTATTGATTTAAAAGATTTACTATCTATTATTTTTATCAAATAGATATACCAACCAAGTATCCAATATAAGTGATTATATGACATAATAGTAGAATACACAAAAATACATAAAAAATAAAAGATGCGAATGGACTTTAAATAAGAATTCAAAATTATTTTCAACATAATTGTTCATCATTAACATAAATGTGACGAATTTAATGGAATGTATAGAGGATTTTGTTAAATAACCTTTTATAAATGCAAACCTAAGTTTACAAAATCTAGATGAATGCATCAAATTTTACTAAAATAGAATAATGCTTAAACACCAAAGATTTTGAAACAGTTGATGAAATTCTTCAACCTCGTGAAATTGAAATTTTAATTACCGCAATCAATTACCTAGCTTCAATGTTGCTACTGAAGACTCCCGAAGTTTCAATCTTATGAATGAAAGTGCAAAAGCTCTAAAAATATTTCAAATTCTGTAAGACTGCCAAAGAAAATTAGGTTAAATTTAACTCCTTCAAGTTGTATTAAATTCACAACACTCCGTTAAGCTAGTTTTCAACCATGATTTCTAATGAGAAGCATACTATAGTGTTTGAATCTTTTACTAGTTTAACGATTATAACATGTACCATCACTAAATTGTCCATCCAATAGCTATTTTCTAATGAGAAGCATAATATAATGTTTGAAGCTTTTACTAGTTTAACGATTATAAAATGTACCACCACCAACATATTTAGTGATGAAATCAACAGATTTAGTATAAATTGACATACAAAAATACAAAGGGGTGAAAACATAAATTCAATAAAAAAACCTTAGATAAAGTGAAAGATTAGTGGTTGAAATTATGTAATAAGTAAAATATAAAACATCACCATTTATAATTGAGGTTATATAATAATTATGTTTAATAATACAAAAGTACAACAATTCAGTAAAAATCTCATTGAATGTGGACTTTGGGGAGGTCTAATAATATACAGTCTTACCTTTAACTAGTAAAGAGACTATTTCTGAATAACCCACATGAAAATAAAAAAAGATATAATAATGATAATAATAATAATAATAATAATAAGTAGGAAAAATCATAAGCTAAATCCCTACGAGGTAAGTACTATATAATAAAATGTTTAGTCAACACATGAGAGGAAAATGTTACAAGACCTTTGAGAATGACAAAGATCTCTTTAGGAGAGATCTTTTCTCTGTATCCTAGTACGTCAAAGTTTTCTATTGTGGTCATGTCCTTCATAAGTTCCAGTAGTGCCATATCATTGTTGATCACCTCCCTCCAATTCTTCTTAATCCTACCTTTTTTCTCTTACAATCTCTAAGTAAAATCTTCTCGTGTCTTCTCACTGGAGCATCTGGGTAGCTCCTTTTAACTAATATTATATGATTTGTATCATACCAGTCGGTACCAGTCGAAAAATGGTATGAAACTTGGTTTAATGGTACCCATCGTCAGTATTGGCTAATATAGAAATTATTGATTGAATACTGGTCAGTATCGTAAATTTAAAAAAGTTGGGGCACCATTTTGCAAAAAGAAAAATTACTTAACCTACCCCCACCCTGACTATCTGCTAGTCTCTCATCTCTCTCTCATATTTCTTTCTCACTTAGTCCTCGTTCTCTTAGTTTTCCACTTCGATGGCGACTCTCCTTTCCCTCTTTGATGTCTCTCCTATTTTCTTTCTTCCTCACAGTCATGAACTTCTGTCTCCTCTCTCTTTAGCGCATCACATCACCACCAGCCACCCACTACCAAATCGATCTTCAGCCACCGCTTCCAACTATCCACTATCGTGCTCAATGCGTGTAGAGTGTAGAGTCCAGTAGAATCTGCAAATCTGGAATTTCAATTTTTAGATTCAGATTTAGATCCAGATCCAAACCCAACCCAACCTGACCCAATCCAACCCAAACTGAACTGAACTGAACCAACCCAAATTTTAATTGCATTTTCTTATTTTTTTGGGTTTATTTTTCTCTGAATAGCAATTGCGTTATATATGGTTATGTATGTATATTTTATGATGGTTGGAATTGTTGGAATTGTTTATATGAGTTAGGAAATTTGGGATTGAAAGTTAGAATTGTTTGTGCAAATTAGTTTTAATTTCAATGTAATTTAGACATTTTCAATTTATGAAGAAAATTAATGCATTGAAAATTTTGGATTTGAAATTTGGAATTGTTTGTATGAGTTAGTTTGATGTCAATATAATTTAGGAATTGTCAATTTATGATGAAAAATTAATGCATTGGAAAATTTGGGTAAGAAACTAGGAATGTTGATTAAAATTGGTAAATGAAAGATTGTTAAAACAAAGTTGGGAATCGGGATTTTAGTAACAATATTAATTGAAATTAGATAAGAAAACATAAACAATTATAAGCATTATAAAATAAATTGTATAAGTAAACAAAATATATTAGTTTATAGTTAAATTATGAGATTACATAAAGTAAGTTGTAAACTTATAGTTGTGAGTTATGATTGAAGTTGAATATATTATAGTTGTGAGTGTATGTCTTTAGTTTATGGTTGAATGATGTAATCCTATAAAATGAATTATATTATATAACATGTATACGTGTATTTAGTAATTGTGTATGTTGAATATTTGAATTGTTGGTTTTTATCTTAATGGTAAATTATGTTGGATGAAATTGAATTGTGTAAGATGCAATCATACAAAATGAAATATATTATATAATATGGACATGTGTAATTATGTAATTGTGTATGTTGACTTGAATTATTGTTTTTTGATTTATTGGTGTATTGTGTATGATATAAACATACAAAATGAGTTATATAATATAATATGGAAGTACATATTGTGTAATTGTGTATGTTTAATACTTGAATTACTGATTTTTGAATTATTGGTGAATTGTTTTAGATGAAATTGAATTGTGTATGAAGTAATCATACAAAATGAATTATATTATGTAAGATATACATGTGTATTGCGTAACTAGTATGTTGAATACTTGAATTGTTGGTTTTTTATTTATTGGTGAATTGTGTTGGATGAAATTGATGCGTATGATGTAATCATACAAAGCGAGTTATATTATATAAGATGTATATGTGTATTGTGTAATTGTGTATATTGAATACTTGAATCGTTGGTTTTTGAGTTATCAGTGAATTACATTGGATGAAATTGAATTTTGTATGATGTAATCATACAAAATGAATTATAATATATAAGAAGTATATGTGTATTGTGTAATTGTGCTAGTTTGAACTTTTGAGTTAAACAATATATATCATGTCATAGTAGTCAATAATGAAATTATATGTTCTTTATTTTGATATATGCCTTTAGTTATTTTTATAGATAAATTTAGTTATTTTTATAGATAAATTGAAGGAAGTTCAAATACTCTTGATAATTCAACTACTTCAGGAAGATACAGTGATCCAACTTGGGCGCATGCTGCATTGGTCTTTGGTATGAAGAACCATAATATTTGCTTTTTTCGTAACAAGCATTTAAAGGGTGGAGGAATCACCTGATTAAAGAAGCATTTAGCTGGGGTTAAAGAAATGTGTAACCTTGTAAAAAAGTGAGTCATGATGTGAAATGACAAATGAAGACTTGCTTGAAGAGTATCAGCAGGAGAAAGATATAAGGGAGAGATTGAATTATGAAATTTGTAGTGGAAGTTCATTTATTGGTGTTCAGGGTGATAGTGGAAATGTTAAAGGTAGTAATGTTCCTACCTAGCAAGAAGTGAATGTTGCGTCTGTACCAGATGTTAGGAAAAGAAGAAGATAGGTTTCGAAATGTTTTTACACCACGAGCAACTCCTAGAGCTCAACCTTCAATTCATAGTGCCTTGCATTTAAAAGAAGTCATAATGTAGATATGGAAATGGCTAGATGGTGATATCATTCAGGTATTTAATGCCTCTCGATCTTATTATTATCAACCTATGGTGGATGCTATAGCCTCTTATGATCCATGATAGAAACCTCCTTCTATTGATAACTATTGAGGTAAACTTTTGAGTAGCTCTGTTTATGAAATTAAAAGTTATTTGGATGAAAGAAGAATGACTTAGGCCACTTATGGGTGTCCAGTTATCTGTGATGGTTGGACAAATAGGAGATATAAGCCTATTATTAATTCTTTGGTTTATTTTACAAAAAGCCCAATGTTTTGAAGTCTATTGATGCAACTAGCCTTGTTAGCAATGCTAATACTTTATTTGAAATATTCGATGAAGTTATGATGAAGTATGGCCATAAAATATTGTTTAGTTCATTACTGACAATGATTATGCTTATAAAGTGGCTAGAAGAAGATTACAAAGCAAGTATAAATTTTTTTTGGACTCCTTGTATTGTACATTGCATTGAATTAATGCTGGAAAATATAGGGGATGTTAGGTATTTTCTTAAAATTGATGAGCTTGTGTAGAAAGCAAAAAAAGTGACTAAGTTCATCTATAATCATGCATAGGTCTTGAATTTAATGAGAAAGGTTTTCACTAATTATAGGAATTTACTTTTCCTGTTGTTACAAGATTTGCAATAAATTTCTTATCACTTCTATGTTTTATTATTATGAAAAAAGAGTTGAGAATCTTGAGATAGATGTTTACAAATAACAAGTGAGTTGCATCTCAGTATGCTAGGTCTAATATTGGATTGGAGGTTTCCAAAATTATATTTGAAGATACTGAATTTTAGCTCCAATGTCAATTTTTCATTCAAATTTATGAGCCTTTACTGATGGTGCTTCGTTTGGATGATAGTGATGAAAAGACAACAATGAATTATCTTTATGATGTCATAGAGGGGACAAAGGAAGCAATCAAGACCAATATGAAAAATAAGCCTTCTTTGTACACACCTTATCTTGCATTCATCAATGAGAAATGAAAAAAGGCAACTTTACTCTCTATTGTTTGCAGCTGGGAATTTTTTGAATCCTAGTGTCTACTTTAGACTAGGTTTTACAAAGAAAGTTGAAGTTAATAAGGAAATGCTATTAACTATTATAACAATTGTTGCCTATGAGATGAAGTAAGATCTCCTAAGGTCACTAATGGAGATTTATAAGGAGGCTTTTAAGGATTTTGGGATGCCAATTGTTATTCGTCAAAGAGCAAAACTTAATCAAGGTATGTTTTTTTCGCTTTTGTTACTTGTTGAAAATTAATCATAATTTTGTTTTGTTTATAACAGTACTTTTGTTGTCTTACGTCTTACAATTTCTAGGTGGGATCAGCTCAAAATGGTGCATCAGAATTGCAAAGGTTTGCAATTCAAATTTTAAGTCAATGCGTGAGTCCAACAGGCTATGAAAGGAATTAGAGTACATTTGAATTCATCCATTCCAAGAAAAGGAATAGATTGGAGCATAAAAGATTGAATGACGGTGTTTGTTCAATATAATTTAAAGCTTCGGTAAAATATGTTATTATTGTTATTAAGTTAGATATAATTTTTTTAATAATTTAATTTATTATTTACTAGGGCTCTTAATGGAACAAGTAATTCAGTATATTCAATTTGCATTGATAATATCGATCTTTTGGCAAATTGGGTTTTTGAGGAACCGATTTTGATAGATGAAAGTGACTTGGAAGATAATCTTGGATGGAAAAGCATTGACTTGTCATTTAGTGGAATGAATTTGAATGATGGTGATGATGAGGCTCCTCTTAATGATGATGATTTTGTACTAAATAAAAATTGGGATCAATGCAGTTATAGTGGGTATCTCGTACCCGATTAAACGAAGTTCTAGGTTTTTGTTTCTCCTCTTCTTTTAATTTTACTTATATTTGATGTATATGTTAAATTATATATATGCAATGTAATTGTAAATATTTTTTATTCAAATTTCACTTCTAGTTAGTTCTTTGGCACCAACTCTTATTGTAAATTGTAATTGTTAGAAAGTAACATATATTTATTATTCTTTTTATTTGATGTTTTTGATGTAATTGTTATTTATTATATGATGAAATTATAATATTTTAAATAATTTGTTTTGTTCTTAATTTTATATTTGTATGATGATTAAATGATCTTTTTTATATTATTTTGGTTATTATTTATATGTGAAATATATGAAAATTAATGTTAATAAAAATAAATAAATTGTTGTTATTCTAAATTTCTATGATTATAATTTTTGGAGACATGGTTGATGTAAAATTATAAAGTATACAATATAATATACTAATAGACTATTTTGCAATTTTAAAAAATTTCAAGGAACTATTTCCTAAATTCAAAAAATTATCAAATTGGTATCCAATGTTGACCAATACTAGATTTGGTCAGTACTAGTATCGGTATGGTATTCATAACATTACTCTTAATATGTTCAAACCACCTAAGCCTTGTCTTTCTTAATTTTCACTAATATTAGTGTAACATCCCATGTTCTGGGCTAGACCCCAGAATAGTGAATTGAGAGTACTGTGAGAAATTAGAAGTACATTTTATGCTCATGCATCATTGTATATTCACACATGTGAATATTTATTTTTTATACATTAAAATAATTGTGCATGTATTCATTGACATTTTTTGGGTATAATTGATTGTTAAATACGATTAAAATATGAATTGTGAATCATTTAAGATGAAAATTTATTTGGAGACTATTAGTATTATTTTAGAATTTTTGGTAAATTTTAGGAAATTTCTAAAATTTTGGGGTATTTTTGGACTAAGAAAAATAAGAGACAAATAGACCAATAGCATTGTGACATGTGGCAACACACAAATAAGTGACACATGGATTACATGCATAGTAGAACAAGTCTGCAGCCCTCTCTCTCTCTCTCTCTCTCTTGGTGTTCTTCACTGAACAATGTCACCTGCTGTTCTCCTTATTCCCCATCACCGAACCACCATACCATTTTCATTCTTATGCATGTGGTTTATATGCTTGATTCTCAAATCACCATTACACGTTGCAAAGGATGAGCTAAATTATTTGGTTGTCTTTTTTTGTCCTTGCTTCTCTCCACAGATAACTCATTCTCTCTAAAATTTTGCTGAAGAGTGTGAAGGCTAAAACAAGTAAGTTATGCTTTCATTTTCATGGTTGTAATAATGATAAATAATATAGAGATTATGTTTTCATGCTTGTGGTTAGATGCATGCGTAAGTGGCTATAGGTTCTGTTTTGGTTTTAGGGTTGTTACTATTCATGAAAACAAAATTTACAGTAGAGAGTAAGGAAGAAGAAGGTGATGATTTACATGAATGGTTTTGGTTTTTGAAGTGTGAATATGAACTAGAGTATTTTTACTGAACAACTTTGATTCTTTTGGCTATAACTTTTTCATCCAACCTCCAAATGACTTGAACCTTGAACCAATAGACTCCTAAGACATTGTTTATTCTCTCCATGAAAATTTAGAGCCATTAGAATTCGTTCGGGAAATATTTGATTAATGGATTTAGGATGAAAGTGAGGAAATGTGCTGGAATGTTATGAACTAGAGAACTTTCATTGAATATGCTTCGGTATTTTGATTATATCGTGATCTGTAGATTTCTAAATAGATTAATTCTTGACTCAGATTAAACTAGAGACATATGTCTAAACCTTTCTTGAAGAAGTCAAATTTTATTTCTATCTTTAAGAATTTCAAATTTTGGCATGAAATTGAGTCTTGGCTTAGGCTGTAGCACTACTAGGGACAGAAATCATGTCCTGTTTTTATTGAATAAATTGTATTGATGTAGGCTGAATCAGACAAAGGTATCCTAAAAAAAGTTAAAGGTTATTCTCTTAGCTTTCAATTAGTATAAAGTTTGAAATCTTTGGATATTGGAATTAAGAGATATGAGGTGTACAACTTGAATGCATGATCATGCATTAGCCAAAATTTCAAATGTACATAGTTTGTGGTATTTTGAGCATAACTCATAGAATAATAAACCAAATTGTGTGATCTTGGTATCATTAGAAACTTAAGAAACAAAGGAACACTTTTCTAGAAGAAAGTGTTACAGAAATACATCGTTTTCTTGATCTTATTGATTATGCAAAGTTGACCTGAATGGGGTGCTTTCAGCAAAAGCTGGAATAGTGACTTAGTGTGTGAATTTTGGCACAATTGGATTACAATTGATATGTACATTAATTTTTTACAGAAATATACCCAAGAATTTGTCATTATACATGCATGATACATGATACATTTATATATATGTGTTTACCTAGTTACATAAACAGTACAGTAATGTGAAATTGTTTTAATGTATATAGGAGAGCAAGTAGTGCGACCACTTCCAGATATCGCCAGAACGTCAAGGAAATAAGATTGAGGGAGCAATTGTGAGTAACCTAAAATGGTCTCACTTTAATTTAATCTGATATTACTGAATTGAATTTGATATGTGATAAATATGTACTGATTGTGTACTGGATTCCAGAAATGAAATGTACAAGGATTTTTTATGCATATGAATATCATTGGAAGTGCTACTTGTATGTGAATGAGACTGCCTAATTGATTCTTAATTAAAAGTGACTGAATGTTATGACTGACTGTATTGACTGAGATAATGTGAATGAAAGTGATTGATTGTATTGAATGAATTGTGGCATGCATTTCATTTCAATACATGTAATATAAAGGCAGTTGTGACTGGTGTTGCTATTGACTGAGACTATTACTGAAAAGAGCTTAAACCTTAAACATATGTGATTAGAGCCTAAGGCTCACTATGATCAATGAGCCTGTTGAAACAGGATACTGAAAAAGTACATAATCACAACAATGTAAAAACCAATGTGAGTCTCACACAACTATCATTCACATATGATTTGAATTCATTGAATGATTTGTAAATCTGTAAGAATGTTATATGTTTGAATACATGGTATTAAAGCAATGATTGTGTTTTATTCAAGTGTAATGAAGTGATAGTTGATTAAATTGTTTGACTAAAATATATTAGATATGTATTTGAATAAGAATGGGATATGTGAACATATTGCAGACATGTGTTTGAATAAGATTGGATCATTTATGTAAGTGAATGTAAAAGGTACGTGACTCAACGTGATAGTATGTGACTCAACGTGATACATTGCTAAAAGTGATGTAAATTAAGTGGTTATATATATTGAATGTGTATTGTGATTGAGTGAGCCATCAAGGATGGTCACTTACTGAGTTTGCAAAAATTCACCCAAAATTTGCAATAATTTTCAGGTTCAGAGGACATATTCAGTTAGTCTAATTGGAGTATAGCTACTGAAATCAGATATGGACTAAGGGTCGGGATCAGTTTGCATCTGCATATGTCTTCAGTGATTATTGTTTTGAACTATATTTCTGCAAGTATTGTACAAC
This sequence comes from Erythroxylum tenue, assembly GCA_027568955.1. Taxonomy (NCBI): domain Eukaryota; kingdom Viridiplantae; phylum Streptophyta; class Magnoliopsida; order Malpighiales; family Erythroxylaceae; genus Erythroxylum; species Erythroxylum tenue. Next base: position 12,010,166 of record JAOSBM010000004.1, read on the forward strand.
GAGTATGTAAATGATTTGGTAATGAAATGACATTATGATTACAAGTGTTTTCTATCTAAAATGGGCCCAAATGGCTGTTGAATTCTGATGTTTTGTGAAGTATTTGTAACACTTGTGAATAGAAATGTTTAAAAATAAATTAGGCCCGATTTGATTTTTTATTTTCGCATATGCATACATTGTTTTAAAAAAATTGTAATGAGTTTTGACTGAATGACTATTCTAGCATGCCACCTTGCAGGTACATACTCGAATATCACTCAGGATGTCAGGTACGTTTCTTGCAAGAGTGATGTGTTACAGTTAGTGGTATCAGAGTCCAGATTTAGTATCTTACATGGGCGTTAATCAAAAAATGTGTCAAGTTACATGCATTTTAGTCATGCCATAATAGGCAGTAGCAACTGATCCCCAGTTTGAGTTGCATTTATATGAGTCACATATATGAGCATTTGTTAAGAATTTTAGTTGATTGAAATAGAGAAAAGACTAATTATCTGTCTGAATGTGAGAAAATGAAAGTTTGTGGATATTTAGAAATGGGAAATAGTATATGGTTAGATATGATAAATAATTATTCAACGCATTTGTATTGGTGGATGTATTTGGAATACAACATCAATATTGTATTGTGGTAATATATCCCCGAATGTGAAATAGATGTGAATACATTATCGTGGATTGGTTGAGAAAAATAGAGAAATAAATGGAAATGATAAGATGAAAGTAGACAATCAGAATGAAATGAAAACAAAAATTTATTATGATCTTAAGAAGATGAACTTGGAACTGAACTGGTTGTTGATTAATGTAACAGGAGTTATGATCCATTATAAGAATTTGATAGTGGAATTGAAATTAGAATTTCAAGATGATTATGCATCTATAATTTCGAATTGATTATGAACATACGTATGTATGACGATTTAATGATAATTGGAAGGTCAGATAATGATAGTGATATATGTAAAAGTTGTCAAGGTCAAGTTGATTTGTTATTTTGTGAGCACATATCTAATAATGGGATCACCATGACAAGTGAGAGTATCGAGCACATATGTATTATATGTGTGGAGATGATATAGGAAGTGATCTATGACTTATTGAATAGTTGTTAATCATAGTTCTCATAGTTCAGAGTCTAAAATGAATTAGAGTAACACATGAAAGTGCTTACAGTGATTAATTAGGATAGATTGAGATTGTTAATTATGTTATTATAGGTGATGAATTAAAAGGAAAAAGAAGAAGGGCATGATCATGGCATAGTTCTTACGATCCAAGATAGGTGCAAAAGGAGAAGTGTTATCCTGAATTAAATGAGATTAAAGTATCCTAAGCATAAGTTATTAATTAGTGAATTGTCATAAATACATCTCTAGATAAGATGTAATGATTTTGGTGGTATATATCAAGGTACAAGAGTAAATGAATTTGCTTAATGCTTTACTTAGCCTTATTATAAAGGATATTCTGATCTTATAAGTTATGACGTAAATTGATCTTATTGAGATATTATGAATAGTTGACATTGATCTTCTTAAGGTACTAAGAGTGGCTGATAAGCAATGATGAAAACAATTGATTGATAAAGATTACATGAACAGTATAGATGATAGTAGCAAGAAATCTTCTTTCGAAGAAGATATTCGCTAAATTAGGTTAAATAGACCAGATGGTTTACTTCTAAGAATGAACGAACATAAAAAAAATTAAAAGTGAATATTAGAGTTCTATTCCTAAAGGTGACTTAAGCATAAAATGGGGAATATGCTACTGAGAGTGTACGCATTTTTTTTGATGTAAAGTATCCAACTACGTGATTGGATTCTTGAATTTGAGGCGAAACTCTTGCTAATGTGAGGAGAACTTAGGCCCACATTACATTATATGCAAATATATTCAGGGGATACAAATTTGATTTGAGGAAAATGTTACTAGTACATGAAGTTAAGATTGTAAATAAATTGAAATGAGTGAAGAAACTAGTTAGAGTGGTTCGACATTGCAATAAGTCAATGTGAAATAAGACGAAATTGAATGAATGGAGAAAATTATTCAGGAAAATAAGTCAATTGGGAAACTAAATATAACTGTTGGATCGGAAAAAGAAAGCATGCTATATTTGGAGAAACAGTAGATTTCAAAACTTTTTAGAAATCATCTTTGCAGCGGAAGCAACATATCCAAATCATCATGCCAATCCATACATG
>JAOSBM010000004.1:12025421-12037198 GCA_027568955.1 Erythroxylum tenue
GTACCGGCCGCTGGGAGGCTATCCAAGATCGCAGGGATGAAAGGAGAGCTATATTGCACGGACGGGCGAGTCGGACGGGAGTTCATAGCCACGTTGATCCGATCGTTCACGATTTTTTCTAAGACTTCAGTAGGATGGCGATCGGTCATCACATCAGTCTATCGAGCGGGAGTCCGCTGTTGTTCCGGATGAGGCTGCAGGATTTGGCGAATCAATAGGTCGGTCGCTTCCTCAATCTGTCTTCGGGTGAGGGATGGTTGTGACGGTGCAGACGGATTCGCGTCCAAAGGGTGTTGGAGATTAGGGTGTGAATCGGTCTCGACGTTATCCTCTAGGGCTACGCTTTATTCTTCATGATCCTGGTTTTGAAGCGGTGGCTGATCATTCGGGTGTGAAGACTATGTATGGGACTCGAGATGTATCGATGGGAGGGCGGCAGGTAATTGCGAGCCCATCCGTTGTAGCGCAAGTGCGGTGACGGCGACGATATCAGGATTGGCTGCTGCCGCCTGACTGATCTGCGTGTTTCTGGACGTGGTCCCCGGATGCCGGGCCACACGGTGGGCGCCAAATGGTTCAGCCGGATTTTGTCCGGGTTGGATGCTGTTACTTAGATCCATGATCTCAGCGGTTTCGGTGTGATGAGTACCTGCAAAATAATAAAGACACTCCGGGGGTTGGTTCCCGGAAGGCCCCTCCGACGCTCAAGTTAGTTTTCTGATGAAGGTGAAGGGCAGCTAGAAACTAAGAAAATAACAGTGTATGAGTCTCGTACTTTTATTATGGCGAAACAATACCTTATATACGGGACGACGCTAGGTTTAGGGTTTCACGTAGGTCTTTGTGCATGCATGAGAGTTGTCTCATTCGATTGGGCTTGTTGTCTATTAGATTCGGGCCTGGGCCTGAAAATACCGACCCAACCAGTAGAGATAATTCCTAGATAGTTTATATTAATCCTTCATTTTCAAATTTTCAGTTTTTTTCTCCCTTTTTTCACAGCCTCAATTATATGTTGGATTACCTTTTCATGTTCCAAACATAACACAGTGAGAGTGGTGTTTTTCTCACAAATTATACACTCCTCTTGTCACATTTTTGGGTGGGCACATTTTCGCATAATTTTAAGAAGAGAGAGTTGGGAAATAATGAAGAGAGAGGGAAGAGAAAATAGAGAAGATATAATGAAAGATCGAGAGTAGACTTTGGAAGCCATGAATGATTGAGAGAGAGTTGTAAGACATAGGCTGAAGGTAGGAAAAAAAAAATTATTTATTTAAATTTTACAAAAATTATTTGTCACATCAGCTTTATTAATAAAAGCATTAATGTCATATCAATTCTATTTGAAAAAAAGTAGGAAAAAAATAGTCATTTATTTAAATTTTACAAAAATTATTTGTCACATCAGCTTTATTAATAAAAGCATTAATGTCATATCAATTCTATTTGTAAAAACTTAAATATTTAATTATCTCTTTCTTAGATTTGAATTATAATTGAGAAATTGTGAAAATTTTAATTTTTTTAATTAACCCCTTACTCTTCCATAAACATGAATTATCACCATGCTAAAAAGCCCTTAATCTTAAACCCCACCAATTTAAAAACTAAAAATGAAAAATTAAGAATGTAACATCGAATTCCTTTCTCTTGAACGAAACTAAGTCAACTAAGAAGACTTCTACATTTTTGGAAAAGAAAACACAAAATCATACAGGGTTCCAATCGCAGCGCATAAAACAGAGGCTCGAGACACACCAGACGATGCGTCGGAGTGCAAATTTCTAAATTTACGATTCTACCCTTCCTTTCATGAAACAATCTGCCTGTCCTTTAGAATATCAAGGACTTCATCGTAAATTCACTCAAACCCAAGGCCCAATGTACGATCCCCATTGACACTCCAGGCCTGGTCTTTGTGTACTTGTGCTCCACAGATGCCAAAACCATTTGTCTGCACTATCCTTAACGTACACCCTTTTTCGCGGTCTCTCGAGATCCCATTCTTGTGGCGGTCTATGTGTTCAATTATCCCTCTTGATCTTCCTTTTTCATGGCTTAGATTGCCTTGTCAGTGCAGTTCATGTGTTAGAGCTCCGTGACATTGCTTCATTGGCTCTACCAAGTATCCACGATCTGTGTTTGTATCGAGAAAATGAAGATTTCGCATTGGTTTTTGGTTATTCTCCATCTTCTTTGCTTTTTCGCTTCCGGGTCTCTTTCGATTGACGATTTTCACCAACCGTAAGTGATCCCGACATGTTTTAACGGTTCTTCTACCAGCTTTAAGTTGCGGAATTAAGTTAATTTATATTGGTTTGGAGTTAACGGACTTAACAATCAGTTCATAGTTTGTTTGATCACATTCTTGTGCTACGTTTTTGGTAAAAGATGCAATCTTTTAGTTTGGTTGAGTGAAAAGCTGTACTCTTTGCATGCTTGGATCTTTTGTCGTGAACTATATTAATCGATTGTGCCTTGTTAATTTGTTTTGCTGCAAAAAGTTTGTTTCCTTTACAAATCAATTCTAGTGTGTTTCTACCCTGTAATGGAGTGCTTGATTATTTTTAAGGTGAACTTTAATCTCAATGAACTTAACGTAAAAAAGATTTGATCAATGATCCCTATGTTTGCATATGTTGGTGACTGTTAATGATAACCATTACAGTCTTGCAATTTACCTGCTTGATATTTTGGGTAGCAAATTCTTGTCGAACAGACTTCGGCAATGAAATTGGAGATTCATATAGAAGACCAACAGGTTTAGGGTTTAAACTGTAGATACTATGAAAATTTTGGTTTGTTGTTGAGAAATTGTTATAAGAGATTATACTATGTTTAGGGCCTCTCCATCCTCCGATTCTTTTTCATTGTAGACTAGGGATTTGCTTTTAGGAAAGTTGCTGTTTTATGCAGGTTGTTCGATAACTGGAAATGTACGAAGTGACAAATTAGTCCCTGTGGATTTTTTGCTTACTATATTCGTAAGAGATTAAGAACATTACTGATGCAACACTATCGAAACTTCTTGTTATCTGTTACACTTTTCATTACAAAAGAACATATTTGAGATAGTTTGTGTTGTATAAGTTCTTATGTCAACGTTCACCTATTTGACGAGGAAAAAGTAAAATCCACTTCATCTTATAAGTCTGGCTATAATTTGTGGAGTTGTTTTCTCCCTTGCTTGTTACCTTGGTCTTTTGTCCTTGTAGTCACCTAACTATTGATATGCCATTGAACTGGTTTATATGTAGTTTTTGATGTCCTTCTTACATTTACTTTCTGTTAAATGGAAAGAAATTGGTTAGCTTTTTGATCTTCATGATTATCCCATTTTCGGCACACAGCTTAGTATTCACAAGAAGCTAATTATCTTTATGTGCAACTTAAGATATATCTCTGTTTTCTCAATTGCAGATTTCCTATTGTTGAACCTGATCCAGGACATACAAAGCTTCGTCTTTCAAGTGAGGGGCTGGGAGCCATTAGCCGAATAACAAACCCTATCGCAGTCGTTGCTGTATGTCTGCTATATATCCTTTTAAGGATCAATCAGTGCACTCAGTCACATCATATGCTCTATATTTTTAAAAGTTGTGTTATTCTTATTTCAGCTATTATGAAAGAAACTTGGATAAAGTCTTTTTATGATGTTACATATGTCTACTTGTATGATTTGCTTATTTAGTTTTATAATGGAAATAATTATTTGAAGAAAATTTTTGCGTGCACCCTCCTTTTCCAATTCTTGACTTTTATTTTGATGGCTTTATAATCAGGTTATTGGTCCATACCGCTCTGGAAAATCTTTTTTGCTTAATCAACTTCTTTCCCTCTCTTGTTATGAAGGTGCTGTTTGCATTGTAACTAGTGTGAAGGTTAATGTGTTATATAAAAGGTGACCTGGGCTCATTTTATTTATTAGCTGTTAACTTCTCTCATCAGGTTTTGGAGTTGGTCATATGCGTGACACAAAGACAAAAGGTATTTTGGACTTGAGATGGAAAACTGTATAACTGTTTTCTTAGATTTTGTGTGTAACTTCTTGTCTTGCAGGCGTATGGGTATGGGGAGCTCCAATGGAGATGGAAATTAGTGGAGTGAAAACTTCTGTTTTTTATCTTGACACAGAGGGATTTGAAAGTGTTGGGAAATCAAATGTCTATGATGACAGGTAAAAATGCATTCTTCATTAAGCCTTTGACATGAATTTGGAGATTATGGATTTATGTACTTATAAAATAATTCCCTTTTCAGGATATTTGCCTTGGCAACAATTTTGAGTTCTGTGCTTATCTATAATCTGCCAGAGACGGTTGGTTATTTTGCCTTTAACTATCTTGATCTTGTGGTTCAACAGTTTGAAATTTCTCTTGTTAGATTTACGTATCGTATGGTATAGTGCGGTTATTAAATAGACATCAAGTATCTTCTGATGGGTAGATTTATTATCAGATGCACATCTATAGTTCTCTTTCCCAATAACAATGACCTTCACATTTGTATACCTGTGAGTCGGGTGAGAAAGTATTACTAAAACATCTAATTTTGGTATCTAGAAAATGGTGAAAAGTTGGAATTAATCATCTTTAAGATGCTATTTGGAAAAGCAGGCGTCAAACTTACTAACATTGTGTTTACAATTTAAAGTTGGATTATCTATGAAGAACAACTAATTTGATGAGATAATATATTACCAATAAAAGTTGATTTTTTTGGGTCCCTGGATGATTTCCTTCTTGAGAATGATTTGACACATGCCTCTCTAATAGTTGAAGGTAAGACTACGTATTACTGAACCTCTTTAGACCCTGCATCATAGCAGAATTTCTATTAGGACATGGCTGTTGTTGTTATTGTTGTATGATTTGACACATCTTAGTAGAGAATGCTATGATGCATCTTCATTTATGTGAAATATGCATTCTTATGAGCTTGGCAACTGTTGCATTCATTTCCTACTATAGTAACCAATGTCAAAAATGCAACTTGATGTGCGTTTTACCAGTTTGCTTTGAGTGCTTTGGTTCCTGATCAGTCTTTATCTGAAAGTAACCGGGTAAACCTAGACAAATATTTAAAGACGTTTTCTTGATTTTAGAACTAATATCACTGTGTAGATTATTCTTAAACAGTTCCCAGAATTCCTTTTAAAGTAATATAAAAAAATTCAACAATCTACATTGTAGTTTATTAAATAATTATAATTGTTGCACTGGGTTATCAGCTTTTTGTCTTTGAGCTTTATCATTTTCAATGGTTGTATTGACAATACGTAATGGCTTCTCGTTGTGTTCTCTAGATCAGAGAAGCTGACATATCTCGCTTGTCATTTGCTGTTGAAATTGCAGAAGAATTTTATGGGAGGTTTGTCCTCATACTATCCTTTGGGTTCATCATGCAAGATCTCACCTTGAACTTTTGAAACTTATTCCTTTAATGTTACTGACTTTTGTTCTCTGATTGCTAATAATCATCTGATGGGGAGCAGGGTGAAGGTAACTTGCTAGATGCATCTGTGAATACTCGCTTTGGATTGAATTTTTTATCTGATGTGAATTACGATTGTCGATGCATTACAGGGCCAGGATGTTGCCTTTGAACCCGCAAAACTTCTGTGGCTTATTCAACGTGATTTTTTACGTAAGGCATTAGATCTTTTCTAGGATTCGTTGAAGTAGGTTTGACTTATCTGCCTGCTTCTTGCTAGGGAAGTCTAGCTTGGACATGAAGTCATTGCATCAAACCTATTTATGTGGAGGCCATTTCCGAATTTAAGATTCTGCTAATGTTGGTTGAGAGGGAAATAAAATATTTTCTTTTATTAACTGCAGAAGGGAAATCAGTGCAAGAAATGGTGAATGAGGCACTTCGACATGTCCCTAATAATGATGGTTAGTTTCTTTTACCAGCTGCAAAGATATGATTTCACTGACGTACCTATTTTTCGAAAAAAAAAATTGTTGATAAGGGCTGTTTCAACTGCTTTGCAGGGAACAAAAATATTGACCTGGTACTTTATTTCCTCATTTATGACATCTTCAACCTTTATGATTATGGGGCTTGTATATTACTCTTTTGCTGTTTTATTATCAGGTTAACCAGATCCGAGACTCATTAGCAATCATGGGTGATAATAGTACAGGATTTAGCCTACCACAAGTATGATATACCAATCTTTTGCTGCATTTAATATAATGTCCTTGAGTTCTGCTTGCTTCATTGTTGCAAAGTTTCTGTCATTTTAAACATATTCCATGCCCCATTCAATAGAGGATCATTTTCATGAAAATTTAATGTCTCTAAATATTCTCAATAATTCAGTTACTCGTGATTTGGTATGTTTAACTTTTCTTTGTATTTATCTATATGTTGTGGTCGATACCCATTTCACTTGCTTCTAAGAAAGAGTTGTGCATGAATATTAGTATCAGTAGCTAAAGTCGCCAGAGCATTTGGATCTACCGTCAAAAGAAATCTCATAGGGAAGTTTGATGTTCATGGTTTGGCCATGTTAGGCTCTTCCAGGATTTGGTGTGCATTGAAGGCACCTTGTCCATCCCATGTATATGCAGGGAACATAGGCTAACACAATAACTTACAATGCTTCTTGTTATCTCAAAGTTAGGCAAAAGCATATTCTTTGACAAATAGTGCCTCACTTCGGAGATTTAAAAAGGTCATCCACAATTATTTTCTTTAAATTTATGGAATTTACAGCGAGACTATTTTGTAGCAAGGCACATACTATAGGCTGGTAATTTAATCCAATTGTTATGAATTATTTTAGTGTTATTTGATTGAATTTGTTATTTAAGAGAATTTTCTGCATTGCTTATTTACAATTATATATATGTTACTCTAACGACTAAAAAGGAAATAAAAATAATAAGATCCCATGATCATGAGATATCATAATTACAGCAAAACAATACTCAGTGTGAATCCCGCTGAAAAGTCAACGTACCCAGTACACAAGGCTCCCCACTTTGCGGAAGTCTAGGGAGGGCCATAATATATGCAGCCTTCCCCTTTTTGTTTTATAAAGAGGTTGTTTCCATGAGATATCATAATTAAATGGGATAATCGGATCCTATAAATATAAGATGTCTTAATGACATGGGAAATCTTAAAAAGATACGAAAATCCTAAAACAATCATGTTTTCTCATACTTCCTCTCAAGTTGGTGAATAGGTATTCTCTATTCCTAACGTGGATATGATAATCTTAAAACTGAACTACTTAATCCTTTGGTAAGTACATCAATAAGTTGACCCTTTATAGCTAAATGAAATATGCAAATCAAACTATTCTCTAGTTTTACTTTTATGAAGTGTTTGTCAACTTAAATATGCTTCGTTCGATCACGTTGTATTGAGTTATGAGCTATAGTAGTCACATGACCAATTTGTTATGGCCAATTTGTATATACTAATCGATTAGATTCTGTCAAATGTTACTTTGAGGATAGAACATTCTTGCATCATGAGGGTGGTAGATACACAGTGTGCCATCGAGTTGTCAAGAAGATATTACTTGAAAAAAATGAGAGATGCTTTGTTTTACATAATCACGAGATGTTCAGTACCACACTTTTTTGACTGTAGAAAATGCTTTCTGTTTGCATATTTTCCTTAACCAATTCATTCACTGTTTTTGGTTTCAATTGACAGCCGCATCTTCAACGGACAAAACTTTGTGACATGAAGGATGGTGAGTTTGACCAAGCATATGTTGGGAAAAGGGAACAATTGAAAAACCTTGTTGCTAGCATCATTCATCCAAAAATTGTGCAGGGAAAGCCTCTAAATGGAAAGGAATTTGTAGCTTTCTTGGAGCAGGTAACTTGGATGAGATATCTACCCTTTTGAATGAAAGAATTCTTCTGCTTTGAGAAAATCTAGCCTCTTAAATTGCATTAGGTGAACTGTGATGATGTGCGACTTATTGTGTGGAAATTGAGTTGGATTTTTTCTGATTTCACATTAATGTATCTGATTAGGATTGAGCTTCAAAGTCATTCACTGTTTAAATGTAGAAGATTATGTTTCCGTTTTTAAGTTACTTTCTCAATGGTCTTTCAACGAATGCCTCAACTTTCATCTTGTGTCTTTCAGATACTTGATGCCTTGAATAAAGGAGAGTTCCCATCAACGGGCTCTCTTGTAGAGATTTTTAACAAAGGAATTCTTGATCAATGTTTGAAACTATACACTGGAACAATGGCAAAGTTACATTTGCCAATGTCAGGAAAACTTTTGCAAGATGCCCATGAAAGTTCCAGAGAGCAAGCGATGAGAATTTTTGATGAACAGCATTTTGGCCGTCGTCATGCAAAAAGATCAGTGGTCCAATTGGACGAAGAATTAGAACAGGTACATAGTTGGATTACAGTACCATTATGAGGCTTATTTTTGCGGTTCTCTTTCTTTTATTTTGAAAACAACTCTGGGGGTTTATCAGCTGCTTCATCAGACTAATTGCAGAGAAGATGATTGCTCATCAGGTTGTAAATAATTTGATTTGTGGGTTTGGATGAAGAAAAACAACTGATAATTGAGAGAGATGTGCTTCTTTTTAAATCTGGGCTGCACAACTTACAATTAGGGCCTTGTATTGAATGCAATTTTTGAAGATCTTCATGGTTGGGGTGTCCACAGTAAGCTATAATATGTTTAATTATGTTAGCAGTGGAAAACCGTTCTTTTGCATGTCCCATGTGTATGGATAATAACGAGAGCTTGTTTCTTTGGACTGATAAAAGAGGAGGAGCAGGATTTTTGGTAGAGGATGGAAATCAATAATAATACAAAAGCATTTTATACCTGCCTTGCGTCTCTCAGTTGTCAGTGCAAATATATTAAGTTTAGAGGTTCATAGGCATTATCCTGTAATAGTTTTCCTTTTTCCAGACACCTTTAGAACAGTAATTTTTATATTCGTAAAGAAGTGTTGGGAAAATAAAGCTTACAACATCTTTGAATCTCAAGTTAAATCTTTCTTATGGGTTTTTCATTATAGGTTTATAAAAATGTCATACTTGCAAACGAATATCAGTCAGCTAAGCTCTGCGAGGCCCTGTATACTAGATGTGAGGACAAAATGGACCAACTTCAAGTTCTCAAACTTCCTTCCATGGCAAAATTCAATGCAGGCTTCCTGCAATGCAACCAAAGTTTTGAACAGGAATGTGTTGGCCCTTCCAAAGCAAACTATGAGCATCGCATGATAAAGGTCAGGCATAGCCTTGGTAATTTATCTCTGCCTTTTTTCATTCACAAATTTTGCTATGTGTGGATATACAGTTGTTGGGGAAATCAAAAGCTCTGTTTATAAAGGAATACAACCACAGACTCTTCAATTGGTTGGTGGTGTTCTCCCTTGTCATGGTGGTAGTTGGCCGGTTTATTATAAAATTCATCTTAATAGAAATGGGTGCATGGATACTTTTCATCTTCTTAGAGACGTACACGAGAATGTTTTGGTCCGCAGAGTCTCTCTATTATAACCCAGTCTGGCATTTTATTGTATCAACTTGGGAAACACTTGTCTACAGCCCTATACTTGATTTAGACAGGTAACTTCATGTCTCCTCTTTTGCCTCGCAAAAGCACATGAAAATGTTCTTGTAATGATCTACTTCTTGATTGGACACAGATGGGCAGTCCCACTAGGTATTATAGCGGCAATTCTGGTAGTTTATTGGCGGTGTTGTGGCAGAAGGAAGCATGGGTCGCGTCGGTTGTTACCCTTATATAACAATCATAAAGGAGGGCCGAACAGACCAAGATCAGACTAAATGAATTATGGCCTTATCCCTTGAAAGCTGCGACTTTGATATACTTGTCTTCTTTCATCTTCAGCAAGCTTTTGTCTTTTAACGTAGAAAGCTTGTCATTCCGATTCCGACGGAGAGCCACGAGAATGGGACGATGATTTGCCTACCCACTCCAATAGTGTTTTCAAGATTGTTTATATCAATTTTATTGTTATTGCTCCAACGGTTTCCATTTCACAGGGGATAGATTTAATGTATATGAACACAGTGCCTATTAAATTATAGTTATCCAATGAAAAATAGGCATTTTTTAATTGTGCAGCCATCATACATAAAATTCCTTCCATTATTATTTCTGTTTGGTGAATGGATAAACTTAGAATGCTGCCGTAAGATCAAAAGGGATGGTTTGGTGATTGTCTTTTAATAAAGGATTGAATCCATAAGGATATGTTATGTTGTCATATACCCATTAGGATAAGGAATTGTTATGATTCTTGTATCATTAGGATTTGTTTCTGTTTTATTTTATTTTAAGTTTCCTAATTAAGAAGGTTTTCTTATCCAGCAAAAAAAGAAATAAGTTAGCTTTAGAAAAAGATTTCAATCAATTCTTCTTTTACTAGAATTAGGACTTTTATATTATACCACATTAGGGATATAAACGGGAGGGTTAACATATGTTTTAGGCAACCCAAAGCGTTATTATTTCTAGTGAAACTTCGGTAGGAAATTCTCCTAAGAGAGTATCTTTTCTTTCTAAGTTTTATGTTTGAATTGGTTCTGAGATTAATCTAAAATGTCTACCTAATTACTTCTGCTGTATCATCTTTATACACTTTTGTGGAGCTTTGTTCAATCCTCACAAAGAGTTTCTAGAGCATCTGATGGTATCAGTTTATTGTGGCCATCGGGCGAATCATTGTACATGGATATCTATTGTTAGGTCTGATTGAGTTGTAATTAGTTTTTTTTTTCTTTTTGCCTCTCTGATTATTAGATCTTAACTCTATCGATTAGTATTTTTTATAGATACATCATATCTTAAATTCATAATTTTAACTAATTTTATAATATTAATAAACAATTATATCTATATATATAAACTTATTAGGTTTCCCCTCTCTCACTCAGAGCTTCAATTCATCACTTCATGAGCTCATTCCTTTAAGGCATTTTCAACTCATCCCTCTAAAATGGAGTTGAGTTTCTTCCACTTTGAAGATGCTAGAGAACTTTTCACTTAAACCTATAATTCTATTTTTCACGCCAAAAAAAAAATTCTGCCTTTTATTTTTTACTATAAAAATAACTTTATAAAAATAACCCAACTTTATTTTTTTGGTGTACATTTTGTTATTGATTATTTGATAATAATAAATAAAATTTCAATTAAACTATAATTTATTATTTGATAATAATAAATGAAATAATATATTTGTATTCTAACAGATATTTTTAAATCATTTATTTAAAATATTTATTCATATGTAAATAATTATAAATTTATAAACATATAATAAAAATATTTATAAATATGGTACTAAATTATAAAATTCACTTTATAATTATTTAAATAAATATGTAAAAAATATTATAATATTGTTTAAATAACAAAAGAAAGAAAAAAGAATGAATGAAAGAAGAAGAAAAAGGAAAAAGAAAAAAATGTCTTAAAAAGTTGAAATAGAAAAAAAAAAGAAAAAAGAAAGAAAAAAAACTACTAAAAAGTTGAAAAAGAAACAGCCAAAATGGAGGAAAAAAGCGCTAGATTAGAGCCTATTTTCCCTTCATTTTGGCATTTTTCTCCTTTTTGGAGGGACGATAGAGTTGGTCTTAAAGAGTCTTCTTATCTCGCCGTCCTCTCCTCTATTGTTGGCCTGTTGCACTGTTATGAACTAGTATAACGGGAGGTAAGGCCCAACTTGGAAAAGGATTAAACAATTGGCCCAAGCCTATGAAGAGTGAAGAACGGTTAAACAAAGTGCTTTA